>PVIC010016867.1:0-17093 GCA_004025085.1 Thryonomys swinderianus
GATCATCCTGAAGGACAGTGGACAGGAGGACAGGAATAGAAAATATCTCAGGCCCAGAATTGGAAGCAGTACTTCTAGCTGTCCACATTTTCTGGAGAAAGATAATGGCTGAGAGCTAAGAATTTACCCTGAGTAGGGGACAATGACTAACAATTTATCTAGAGGGTCAGGGTTTGGAAAGAGGGTTATTTAATGAGGAGGCCACTGTCAAAGAAGGTATAATAAAGAAGAATGTGGGGCCAGAGATTTAGCTCGGTGACTCCAGCACCTGCCTGGCAAGTGCTAGGTTCCTGGTTATCACATACAACAATACCGGCTGCGGTGACTCACGCACCAGCAATCAGTACCACATAACACAGTGCTGGGCAGGTGGCTCTTGCCTATAATCCCAGCACTTGAGAGGCAAAGGCAGGAGGATTGCTGTGAGTTCGTGGCTTGCCTGGGCTACATAGTGAGCTCAGGGCCAGCCTGAACTACAAAGTAAGACCCTGTCCCCCCCCCAAAAAAAAGTGTATAGTTCTTTAAATATGAAGGCTCTCAATGATCAGTTCGAGAAGATACTTGTTTTATAAATACTATTTAGCTTCACTCCCATGACCTTTCTGTGACTGTCTGAACAAGGCTACAATAGCAAAAATGTAGGAATAGAGGATTATGAATTTTAAATTACAGTAAGTAAGACACTCTTAGCAAAACTATAATTTATGTTCACCCCTACCCCTATGATATGCTTTTCTGGTAGGTAGGTGGCTCAGGCTCCTAAAAGACTTCCATGTTTACTGGAAATTTTACTAACATTTTCTAGTGAATATGTAAGAGAATATGGTCAGGGCAGTCTATTTAAACAGCAACAGAATGTGATAGTTGCCAAGCAAATAGAGAGAATTAAAATTTTCCTACAGTCCTGCAAAATTGTTATTCAGTAGGAGTGGTGCCTTGGAAATTACTTCTGACATAGTTTGAAGCATTCAGTCCTTTAAATATCTCAACTTTGAGTGGGAAATTTGGCACAGTAGTTTAAGCATCTGCCTGGCAAGCACAAGGTCTTGAGTTCAGTCCCTGGTAACCACATATCACAATGGCAGGCATCATAGCTCATGACTAATCCCAGCCCTAAGTAAGGTAACTTCAAGGTTAGCCTGGGCTACAAAAGCGAGACTCTGTCTCAAAAAAAAAATAATCTCACCACTGACTTTAGTGTTTGATGGTTTTTCTAGAACACCGAAGAACGATGGTAGAAGGATGATTTGTTGATAAGTGCATTTTCTCTTCTAAATTGTGCACTCCTTTAGGACAAAAGGCATTTCTTTTCTCTGAATTCTAGTTATTTTGATAGTGCCTACAAGAGTGAAACCACAATGAAATGGGATAAATTCACTAAAGGAATTTTATATTCATTTTAAAGATGTAAATGGATACCAAGTGGCAATTTATTACACTGGAAAAGTTAAAAGTGATATCAAAAACAAGACCTTGAAGTCTTGATTTCTGTACTATCAGCAAAAGCCACAGAAGAAATTTGCATTTCTCTCAGTTGAATTAAATCTGGTCAGGACATTGGAGTCTTCACTTCTGATGAGTATTTAGCTCAAAATAGGAAGTCAGTCCCTTTTCTGAATAGAAGGTTGTGGGATATCTGAAGAATAATGTAGAAAACAAAGACAGTAAATTACTGTGTTTGGTAAATCATCTTTCTATAAATTGCATAAAAAGTACTTTAAACCATATTATATAGGAGACTGCTACAACACATAGAAACAAACACTTACAGTACACATTAGGCAAATTCAATTTACACATAAATCAGTAGCAATATCTCAAAGAGTGGTAGAAAAGGTACTGTATCAGCAGGTTTACAAGGTAGTCAGTTTGGTATCTCAGCTGACTTATAAATAATGAAACATCAATCTCTTCTTCAAATACATTTTATGAATAGTTTAGAGTTTTTAGAGCATGCATCATAGGTTCAGAAATAAAGTCTAATTAACTAAAAGGATTGTATTAGCATGAAAACATTCTGGCTTTATAAAATTTCTTCTGTGTGCTAATTAAAGTAGGTCATACATCTAGAAAATATTGTTAATTTTTATTTTCAGGTAAAAGGTTTGTCTTCAACTTCATTTGCTAGTTGGAGAAAGTTTGTGTGTGTGTGTGTGTGTGTTAACAGTTTTTGTATGATGTGATCAATGTTTTCATAGTCTTTGTCAGAAATATACATACATTCTAGAATGTATGATAGATATTATGAAACAGAAAATATTCAAAGGGAAAAGAATAGAGGTAAATAATGAGGGGAAGCAAAAATATGATGTTAAAAAAAGCAAGCAAGCATGGGGTGGAGGGATGGTAAGGTGATAGGGGAAAGAGTAATAATGAGAAAAGAAATCACTGGCACAGCTAAAAGACAACCAACAACGTGGGGAAAAAAAATCTCTACTAGCTGTTTCTCAGATAAAGGGCTACCATCTAGCTTTAAAAAATCAGCACCTCGCCGGGCGTGGTGGCTCACTCCTGTAATCCCAGCACTCGGGAGGCAGAGACAGGAGGATTGCTGAGTTCGAGGCTTGCCTGGGCTACATAGTGAGCTCAGGGCCAGCCTGAACTGCAAAGCGAGACCTTGTCTCAAAAAAAAAAAAAAATCAGCACCTCCCCCGAATTTAAAGACCCAATACAATGGGTCTTCAATAAAATGAATAGACATTTCTCAGAAGACAAAGTAAAAGCAGGCAAAAAGCATGTGAATAAATGCTCAACATCACTGATCATCTGAGAGATGCAGATGAAAACAACACTGAGATTTCATCTCACTCTGCAAGGAATGACTGCTATTGAGAAATTAACCAGCAAAAAATGATGGTGAGGCTACGAGGAGGAAGGAACTCTTCTTCACAGTTGGTGGGAATGTAGACTGGTGCAAGCACTGTGAAGATCAGTGTGAAGATTCCTCAGAAAACTAGGATTAGAGGTCCCATTTGACCCTGCTATTCCCCTGCTAGGAATACACTCAAAAGAATTAAAATAATCACGCTGTAGAGACGTATGTGCATCCATGTTCATAGCAGTTCAGTTTGTGATAGGTAAATCTTGGAAATAACCCAAATGCCCATCAACTGGATAAAAAAAGATGTGGCTTTAAAAAAATAATAAAATGGAGTATTATTCTGCCATAAAGAACGATAAGTTTGAATCATTTATACTCACATGGACCTACCTTGAGGACACACTAGTAAGTAAGATAAATAGGTCACAGAAATGTAAGTGCTGTATCTCTTCTCTGCTATGAAAATCTGTAGATGTAAATGAGTTCCAGAATGTATGATAGACTTTGTGAAATAGGAAATATTCAAAAGGAAAGGAGTAGGCAAAAGTAATGAGGGGAAAAAATAAGTATGATTTTAAAAAAAGAGAAAGCATATGTACATAGGGGGTGGGAGGTCATGGGGTGGGTAAGGATATGGGTAAAATTAGAATTAACTCACGTCATATACTGGTACAAATTCCTCAATGTTGAGTGTGATCGTGAAATATATATAAAATGTACCAATAAAGAGTTCAATTAAAAAATGACTTTAGCTTCCTGAGAAGCTAAATTTTTTTCTAGTAATTATTAAATTATATTAAGAACATAGACACAAAGTACAACATTGAGAGTTCAAAGGTGAGCGGTAGGGGCAGGGTAAAATGGAGTCACCATAAAGTATGTCATATTTTTTATTTTGTTTCTCAGTGGAGTATCTCCTGTTGAGAAGTGTGACTTTTTATGATGAAGAAAATGCTAGAAGAAAATTGTGATAATTTCTGCAGACCAGGTATAGAGGATACAGACAGGGTAACTAAGTATTCACTAACTCTAACTTCACTTCTGGACACACTGCTAGATTAGTTTTTTCCAAACTTGTCTTGCAGTTAAATGGACACATGATTTCATTTTGACCAATAAACTATCTATGTTATCTCCAATGTTTCCATAAAAAAATGTTGTATGATATCTTTTTTGCCCTTTCCTATTTATTCTGCCCATTTGCTACAGATTAAAATTAGACTACAGGAAGTGGGTGAGCCATCGAATGGAGAGATTATTGCTCAACTAATCACCATGTGGAGGGCAACTTCCTGTGGATCAAGAACATGTGTGTCTTGGAGTATTAGGGAATGATATATAAATGCTTGTTGTAGTTCAGTCCCTTTTGAACATATATTACTAGTCGAATGTACACGTTACCCTATCCTAATATATTTATAATAATTTTTGTATGTTTTCTGGGGAGATGGAGAGTAAAAACAGGCAGGAAAACCCCGCAAATTCTTGTAGATTGACTGGTACCTGGAGTTTTCACATATAAGGGAGATTTTGCGGGCTTTCCTGGGAGGGGTAAGGGATATCCTTTTTAAAATACTCAACAAAGGCAAATTTCAGCATTAGTCAGATGATTAAGTCTGGAGTACTGGAAGTTTAGTAAGAATGTTGTCTAAATTTTTCAGGTCCTGTTTTCTTTTTTCCTAGGATTTCCAGGTTTAAAAATGTTTGGCTTTGTCCTACATGAATGGATAATGTAAAGACCAACTACAAAAGTAATGAGGAAAAGAGTCTCTGCTCTGTAGAAAACTCATACATCTTCATTTGTATGCAATGTTTTTGTTTTCATGTATTTTTTTTGTTGCTGTCACTGATATGCTAATGATATGCTATTACTATCTGGAATGCATTCAGCTACACATCACTGATTTCATTTTTGTGCAGAGAAGCAAAAACCTGAGACTTTAGCAATGATTACAATCTTCTGCTCAGTGAAGAAAGGCCTGAAGGCATGGACTTAGATACACAAATACAAAAAAAAAGTGCATGGTGATAATCTTATTAACCTTAAGTTTTCCATCTCTTGTGAGTCTTCACAAGGCAGAATGAGAATTCTGGCAGGTGGTAACCAAATTATAATTTTGCTGTTGATTTACTACGAACACACACTCTTCCATGAAATAAAAGGTGGAAACTGCTCAGGTGGAAATGAACAAGAAACTAAACCTTCAAAGCAATTTTTAAAAATCTGCATGTTAACCCAAATATTATTTTACATTTTTCTTACCGCTCATTAAAGAAATAAAATATATGACCATACGAGAGAAGTGTATGTATGGGCAAGTGTGTGTGTACAAATATATTATTGATAACATTTTACTTTTAAAATTATTCCAAAAGAATATCCCATATTTTAGAAGAACAAGGCATTACAGGGCTGCATGCTTCTCAGGAGGAAGCAAGAAAATAAAGAAGCAGATGAAAATGATTTTAAGTTAATTTCAGAAACCGAAAGGCACAGCTAGTGGAAACATAGGTATGAACTGTTAGGTACAACTGTTGACTTCAACACCCAGAGAAGCTCCTTTTGACAATTAGAACTGAATACTAATTGTCAATGTACTTACTGGGGATGAGTTATCTCTTTCCTGAGATTTTACTTACAAATCTGCTAAACTGAATCCCGATTTCCACCTGTTGAGAACCTGAATAAACCATAGCTTAAGGAATAGAAACTTAGATTCAAATTCTTAGTTTCAACATGTATCTGTGTTGAGCAAGCTTCCTTTAGCCACGTTACTTGACTTCAGTTGGTCTCAGGTTCCTCATATGAAAATATGCACAAAAAGAAAATTTTATATATGTATATATAGGACTTAGCAAAAGCTGGATACCTTGTAAACTGTGAAAATATGTGACTAATCAAGGTCTGGTTACAAATTGTGACAAATAGCAGCGCATAAAGGAACATTATGTGCAAATAATTTGCCCAAGTAACTGAAAAGAAACTGGCTTTTTAGTACAAATTGGACATACTGAATTTGCAAAAACATGATTTCATTTACTTCCCAGAGTCATCTTTTGAAGTGAAACAGCTCATCTTTCCAGAGAAGGAAGATGAAGTATAGGGGATTTATGATTTATCCAAGGTAAATCTCTGCCACCCAAATCCCAAGTGGCAGAGACTGATTTGGATTTTGACCCAAATTTGTGTGATTTTATCACACCCCACAGCCTTCCTGAAAAGTTAAATTGCTAAGTAATGGGAAAGGTTGCCAGGAGTGAAGATACCAACTGGTCCTTGAAAAAAAGCACACATCCTCATGAACCATGCAAGTCCAACTCAAAATTATCTCATCTTTAAACTTAGACTCTTTAAACATCAGCCTCCACTGCAAAAGCCATCGCTGGGCATATCCCCAGGCAAACAGAAGAGAGGAACTAGTGTCACTTTGTAAGGGTGTCTACCTGGCAACCCACACTACTGTATAGGTAGCCCTGAGTGGAGACCCTTTCCCCTGATGGAGACAGTGGGAACCAGTGTTCACAGCTGCTGCTTCCACTTGAGTCTGGCTAAACAGTTACTGGGAAACAAGGATTTGCAAACCTATAGTGTATATGTGCACTGTTGTGTAAGTCATAGAGTAGAAGGGATAGCAGCTGTTTGGGGACAAAGGCTGGCTGTGAACTTGCTTGGAAGAAATAGATTTCTTAGGATGAATAGCCAGCTTTGCCTACATAGTCAGAAAACTTTATTTCTCTTCTTATGGTCCACATGTTAAAATATTCCATTTCCTAATTACCAATTCTCTCTCCACTGCTTACTCTATAAAAGAAAGTCATTCTGTATTTAATAAAGATGGCGAATTATTGCTTAAGAAGTGGTTTTCTAGTTGAGAAATAATTAAGACATAGCGGTAATTGAGTGGAGCATGTTTTTGTCTCTTCCTACTAGATATTTTAGTATTATTTAAAGTCCTTTTGAATATTTAATATGAAAACAAGTTTACTGCTTACTCTCCAAATTCATTGAAATTCAGAAAAAACAAAGACAAGAGTATGTGACAATTGAGTAAAGGATATTATTAAGCCTTTTCTAAAAGACATTTTGGAATCCTTAAACCATGAAAGTGGCTCTTATATTTCACAAGGCAGCTTCTCACTAGTTATTTACTTCAAATTAGAGATTTCTTAAAAATTCTTTGTAAAATTGGACAGGTGCAGGTTGAGACAAGTGGCATTTAGCAATTTGACTGTAGAGCACATTTTTCTAAGACTAAAAATGATGGCAAATGTGTATACATGATGCTTCAGAGTAGTGCTGTTCAACTGAGCTTTCTGTAATGAAGGAAATGTTTTCTATCTGCACAGTCCAATATGGTAGTCACCAGCCCCATATTGAGCACCTGAAATGTAGCTAGTGTGATTTTAATTAAATTTACATTTAAATATGTAGTGGCTAGTGGCCACTGTACTGGATAATGCAGCCTTAGGCCAATTACGGATGTTATTTTGTCATTGCGCTTTGGTGGTTTAAGGAGATGGTAAGATTGAGGTAATAAGGCTCACACTCTAGGACATTATGACAGCAACTATTTTTCCTTGCAGCTAGTTGTACTTACTTTGCAGATTTCTTTTTAAATTGAAACTTAATGATTCCAAAGTAGAAAAAAGAAAGTGTTCTTTGTTTAAATATGGGCATTTAAGAAAATTGTTGCTACCATTTTCCAGGTGATTTAAATACTTTAACCTATCATTCATTTCTTTTCAGGGGTAAATTTGTTTTCAGATTTTTATCCAGAGATGGTGAGTCATGCTTCACAAGTCTGACAGGTTTCACACGAGAGCATGTTGACATATTTATTGACTACCGAGTGGGCATAATAAAATGGGCAAAATGAACAAAGGATAAGGTAGTTCATACAGCATGTAGCCCCATTATTTTGCAATATAAAAAACCCTCAGCTTGCAGATCAAAAAGCATTTCACAAGCTCCCCAAACAAACATAAATAAGAGGAGAAACATAAAAGTCTATAACTCCATGAAATCATTTTCCCCTGCAGTGGGAAGTGTAATGCCTCAACATTAAAGTTCCTTAGCTTGAACAGAATCAGCCCATGAAGGAGTCAAAAGTTATAATAAACAGTGCCGGGCGTGGCGGCTCATGCCTGTAATCCCAGCACTCGGGAAGCAGAGGCAGGAGGACTGATGAGTTCGAGGCTTGCCTGGGCTACATAGTGAGCTCAGGGCCAGCCTGAACTACAAAGTGAGACCCTGTCTCAAAAAAAAAAAAAGGTTATAATAAAACAGTCACCTGCCTCCATTTGCAATTCTGTTTTATCTATACATCAAGAGCCTCGTCTGCCTAAGCAGCAGCAAACAGCATGCACCCTGGAAGTGATCGAGACATCAAGAGTTGCAGGTGAGAACTGAGGCACTCCCACTGCTCTGAGAAAATTCCTGCTGCAGAGAAAGCCAGGATTTGAATCATCATTGACAGCGTGAGAGGAACAGAGGATAAAAAAAAAAAAAATGAAGGGAGCCGGGCATGGTGGCTCAGGCCTGTAATCCCAGCACTCGGGAGGCAGAGACAGGAGGATTGCTGAGTTCAAGGCTTGCCTGGGCTACATAGTGAGCTCAGAGCCAGCCTGAACTACAAAGCGAGACCCTGTCTCGGAAAAAGAAAAAAAAAATGAAGGGAAACAAAATTCTGTAGAATGAGCCAGTGTGTACGGAGACATGGATCTGTAGCCAGAGAAGAATCGATACCAACACACATGTGTGCACATGTGCACACAGACATCCTAAGCAACGTGAAACCAAAGCTGGGCTGTATTTAGAAAAACAGTTTTTAGACTTCTCTGAAGTGATAAATGAACCTAATGGAATAATCAAAGAAATAAGAGGGAGACAATTATTTTTCTTATTTTGAACAGAGTATATAAGGTTCCCCAATAAGATGTCTTCTTTGAAGATACTTAGAATAAATAATAAATAAGTACAATTAATGAGAACTTGCTGATAGAGATAAGAAAAACATATCCAATAATTCAATTTATAAGCATTTTTTGCTTGAAAGCTCTAGATAATTAATTCTTTCTTTCATCAGCAGCATGACCAGAACATACCATATTAAAGTTGTAGCTAAACCCAGAGATACTGCTGTGGGAAGTAGCATTTTAATGTGGGAACCAATTTTACCCTTACACTTACTTGTTTTCTTATAAGTTTTATTTGATAATATTCTTTGACTAAAATTCTTTTTAATGACTCATTCTTTAATTTTATTGAGTTTTTTTGTCAATCAGAAAAGTACAAAAAATTGACTAAAGGACTTACATTCTGGTATAATCTTATCTCTTCTATAAGCTAAGGAAATATGACTAGAAAGCTCTCCTGTGAATTATTACTATTTTTTATTGTGGTAAAAATACATAACAAATTTTTCTGTCTTAATGGTTTTGAGTGTACATTGCAGTAGTGTTAAGCATATTCATGCCCTTTGCAAGAGATCTCTAGAACATGCTTTATCTTGCAAAACTGAAACTCTGTATCTATTAAGCAGTAATTTTTGTCAACCAAATTGGTTCAGGCTGTCCTTGAGCTCACTATGTAGCTCAGGCAAGCCTGGAACTTCGCAATTCTCCTGCTTCTGCCTCCCAAGTGCTGGGATTACAGGCGTGAGCCAACACGCCCAGCATTGTGGTATGTGGTACTGACTCCTGGTGGGTGTGACTCACCATGCCAAGTATAGTTATATGTAGTTACCGGGATTGAATCCTATTTTTAATATATTCAAGAGCAATGGGGGGATTCCAAGTCTTTCTATAGAAATAAAATGACATGAGCTCTATCTTGATATTGAGAAGAGAAAGGAGGCAGGGGCTAAAAGTGGAAGCAGTCAGGGTAGAATAGCAGTCAGGTGAGAGCTGATGGTGCTGTGGATGAGGCCAAGTGTCTGCTTTGGGTTCGCAGATCTTATAAGGTGCCAGCTTGCCCAAATAATGCACAGCAGAATCAATGAAAGGAAAGAGCGAGGGGCATATGTAGCTGATTGGGCAAAGCCTGTGGTTTCCTAAACCAATTTACTGATGTCCTTTTGAGTTCAGCTGTGGCCAGTCTATCCTGAAGGTGATTTATAAATAATTATCAAATGAATTTTTGCAGGAAAAAAAGCAAAAGTCATTAAAAATTTGTAAATCAAAGACTCTATTTTGTGGCCAGGAGAGTTATATTTTCCATCATGAAATGACCAGCAAGACAAACTTTACAGGAAATTGATTTAATTGAAGCTATTGTTTGGCATTGCAAATACGTTTAGTTCATGCCACGGCTTCTAGAAATTTATAAATGGGTTCAGAATGTTGTTCAGGCACCAGAAAATAAACCTCCAAGCTATTTACTACTTCCATGATATATAAAGTTTGCAGTTTTGATTTTGTGTGATTATGTTCAGCAATGGTGACCTTTAGAGGCAACAATATTGAAGTGTAATGAGGAGATGTTTGATCACTGGTCTACAATGAAGAGTTGGTGCTACCTCCTCATTTCTTCCCCGGATTCGTGAAATTCAACTGACAGGCTTTAACCTTTAGACTGCTGAAGTTATAAAATGTATAGGGATTTAGGCTGTTTATACAACACGTTAGATATATGAAATTTTTAGACACTGTAGCTTCCTTTATCATCTGGTAAAATGATTTTGTATATTTAATAATATCAGTCACTGGTAACCAAGACAGGCTGCACTTGGGTATATCTCAAAGTATATGAAGTCTCGGTTGATGAAAGTGGAGTGTGTGTGGGGGCTCACTGTGTAAAATAAATAGAAGGTGGGCACTCTCCCCAGACAAGGCATTTTCAAAACAGGTGGATAAGACTCCTTTTCTTTTTATTCACAGAGAATTTGAAGCTAGTAAGAGATAAACTGTGGATCCTGCTTTCTAAAACTGTCATTGAACTCAATAATGTTCTAAATAAAAGAAAACCAACAGATGCCAATGACTCCAGGCTTGGATTACCAAATGTAATCTCTTAGAAGGCACTGATGGTAAATGGGAAAAGAAGCTCGGGATTTGCAATCTCCACACTGTTTGAATGTTTCATAATAGTGCAAGCAGGACTCCCAAATAAATTATTCCGAATTCTTGCTTAGAATTCATTTTACTAAGTTACTCACTTCTTGGCTAATGTTGCAAAGACTAATTGACAACACAATTGGCCTATCCCAAGTAACTATAGGATTTTTGTTCTCTGGTTAGAAATTTATGGAGTTTAGAACAGTTACGTCCAACTTCTAAGTAAACTCATGGTTAGAAGTGTACATCTTAGTAGTAGAAACTTAAACTAGAAGGGGAAATAACTTTCTAAGTTATTATTTGAACAATATGCATACAACATGACATATATGATTAGAAAATTAAATATAAAATTCATTTTTCAACATTCGTGGAAGTAAAAATTCCCACTCAAATGAAATGTTAATGCCTTGTGTGTAGTTAATGGAATAAATTATAGAATAAAGCATATACATTAAATACCATAGAGTAAAACATATGTAAACAATCTAAGCTCCCAGATATGAATGAACCGTAGTAGTCAATGGCTTTTAGATCTAGTTCTTTTCGTGTCATTTGCTCAGGCCAGATTCAAGCTGTGTCTACCCCAAGTTAGCCGGAAACCTGCTGTCCTCCTGCCTCACACCCTGCAAATGTTGATATTGCAGCTGTGCACAGTCATGCCCAGTTTAAGATCTCTTTTTAAAAAAAATTGGCACATTTTATTGGTACATTGTATATACACATCACAATTACACTCCACATTGAGAATTTGTACCAGTATATGATGCAACTTAATTTTCATTTTCCCCTCCCTCTACCCATCCTACCATCACCCTGCCCCTCTGTACACAAGCTTTATTTCCTTTTTTTAATCATCACTTTTTTCTTTCTTCATTATTTACCCATAAACCCCACTTCCCTTAGAATATTTACTATTTCACAGTATCAATCGTGGATTCTAGAAAATATTTACAACTTCAGTTTCTCATACCAGAGAAAAAATATGATATTTACACATCTGTGACCTACTTATTTCACTTATTAAGACCTTTTTTTTTGTGAGAGAAAATTCTAATCTTTTTTTTTTTTTGAGACAGGGTCTCACTTTGTAGTTCAGGCTGGCTCTGAGCTCACTATGTAGCCTAAGCAAGCCTCGAACTCAGCAATCCTCCTGTCTCTGCCTCCCGAGTGCTGGGATTACAAGCGTGAGCCACCATGCCCAGCCAAAAATTCTAATCTTATTTCTTTTTGTACCCCTAGTTTTTGGCACAGAATCTGGAAGGTAGGCACTGAATGACTTTTCAGTGAAAGAATAAAGAAAAGATTAAGATAACCAGAAAGAGAATTCCAATGAACACCTTAATTACATGATTATTGAATATATATTTGGTATCCACATATAAAAAGAGAGCAGTGTGAGTAAAGCAGCATGTTTCCTGAAGAAGGTCAAATTATTGAATATTTAGGAAAAGCTGAAGCAAAGCAGATACTTTGAAATTTCATTCAATGGCTTAGGAGATATTTGCAAACCTTTGAAATTCAAAAGGGGAAATTTACAGGTACAGTCTGAGGCAGAATCAGAAGAAAGAGTTGATATGTAGGATATGCATGATGCTTTGTTTGAATATTTTACCTGTCCCCTTGGATTGAAGCTCTTTTTAAAAACGTGGCTTTTAGGGTGGGAATTTAGCTCAGTGGCTCCGGTGTCTCCCTGGCAAGTGTGAGGTCCTGAGTTAATTCCCAGTACCACATCCCACGGTGCTGGGTGTGGTGGCTCATGCCTGTAATCCCAATACTCAGGAGGCAGCTGCAGGAGGATTGCTGAGTTCAAGGTTTGCTTTGGCTACATAGTGAGCTCAAGGCCAGCCTGCACTATGAGTGAGACCGAGTCTCAAACACACACACACACACACACACACACACACACACACACACACACACACACACACCCCATGGGTTTTTACAGTTACAAACTTTATAAAATGAACTGCTAAGATCTGAACTCTGCTTCCAGATAGAGCATAGTAATCTCTGACACTCAGAGAGCAAATGTCTCTACAAGGAACCATTTCCTTCTTCTCCTAAGAGAGCGAGAGCCAGCTGGAAGGAGCATCTCACCTTGCACAGTCATCTCAGGGTTCCAGGCAGTAACAGATCTCACTTGCACCACATGTGCGGTGGGTATTCTGTACTCCGATTTGGTAGAGCTGTCCATGGTACAGCCATGACACTGCAAAATCACACGCAGCTTCTCTCCCTATCTCCAGCTCTACCTCTACTTTATGTTATTGCTTGTGTTAGTGCTTCTCAAACCGAGCTATGAAGATGGATCCCGTCAAGTTCCTGGGGGGTGTTTAAGCATTTGGGGCTGAAGGGTAGTGAACGAGCACAGTCCGTTTTTAAAATGTGTATTTTTTTTTTTTTTTTTGAGACAGGGTCTCACTTCGTAGTTCAGGCTGGCTCTGAGCTCACTATGTAGTTCAGGCAAGCCTCGAACTCAGCAATCCTCCTGTCTCTGCCTCCTGAGTGCTGGGATTACAGGCATGAGCCACCACTCCCGGCTAAAATGTATTTTTATTAGTACCTGTTTGCAGCACATAATAATCACATTTATCACAGGGAGCTGGTACATGTACATACAATCAGCTAACTGATTGGCTCAAAAGATTCCTCCCCACAAGACTCCACTTGAAAAATGAGAGGCTGTTTGTACGTAAAGAAATTTCTGTTTTGCTTCCCTCTGAAGAGGCATATGCAGATCTATTTTGCTATTAGCTTCTCTGTTCAGTTTGTCTTTTACTGAAGTTACTGTTAATTTTAAATATTTTTCCAGTGTTATAGGATATAAGAGCAACAAGGTTTGATCCTATTTTTGGTGGATATTCATAATTTGGAGATTCTAGAAAGGAATGTAATACAGAACTATGATTCGAAACTTCCCAGGCCCCAGGCTAGACCCTTGGAAGAGGCTTTCATGACAGAAGGATAATGAGTCTCTATTAGCTGCATAGGAAAGCTTTCTCTAACGCTATGGGAAAAAAAAGGAACATTATCAACAGTCCAAAATTTTTACTTTGCATTTTAAATTGAGAATACCAAGAAAATACAAGGGCAGATGTGCAGAAGCAACAGGTTTGCTTTTTTTTTGAGACAGGGTCTCGCTTTGTAGTTCAGGCTGGCTCTGAGCTCACTATGTAGTCCAGACAAGAACTCAGCAGTCCTCCTGCCTCTGCCTCCAGAGTGCCGGGATTACAGCCTTGAGCCACCAAGGCCAGCATTTGTGGTATGTGGTACTGATTGCCATTGGGCATGAGTCACCACCCCCGGTATTGTTGTATGTGGTTACTGGGAATTGAACCAGGGGCTTTGCGCTTGCTAGGCAGGCGCTGGAACCACTGAGCTAAATCTCTGGCCCTAAATTGGTTTTTTAAACTGAAGATTAGAGGAGGAACCTTACTACAGATGAAACACAGTACATTTGAGCACTAGTCATGAAGTTGTAGCTACTCAAGTAATTTACATGAAAGAGATGAGAAATGTTGGAATGACGTGGGTGCCGACTGGCAAGAACATGAGCAGATCTGGGAGCTGTGTGGTGTGACGATATCATGAGGCCAGACTAAAGGGGTGACACTTAGAGCCCTGGGAAAAGGCACTGTGGGTCCTGAAACCCATTGAATGACAAGCTGATATGATGTACACGTCCAAATTCAGTATCTTTAGAGATTTAATTTCTGCATCATTTAAAAGATCACTAGATTGTTAAAATAAATTCAGAGTTTTATCTAAATGACATATAACCTAGAAAGACTCACATCAGGACTCATAGAACTTAGAAGGTTTATGTATCTTAATTTGTAACTGATATGCAATTGTATACGCTAGAGGGTGCAGTACATCATTTCAATGTGTGTGTACAGTGCACTATGAGAGGGTCAGGGTAATTGGTAAACACACGACCTAAGAAAATGATCATTTCTCTGTGTGGAAAACATTTAAAGTGCTTTCTTCTGGCTGTTTTGAAACATACAATTAATTGATGCCAACTATAGTTTCCCAGTTTGTGGCAGGTTAAAGATTGTCCCTTCTCACCATGTGCTTGCAGTTGGTACTCTGCAGGAGAGAGAGCAAGCGAGTTGTGTGTCTTTTCATAAGGCCACAGATCCTATTGCATTACGGCCCCCCCTGCCCATGTTGTTTAACTTCATTTCCTTAGAGGCGCCATCTGCAAATACAGTTACACTGTGGGGGAGGGCTTCACATATGAATTTTAAGGGCACACACTCAGTCCATGAGTCATAGCTTTAATTTTCCCCGAAGAGCCACTCTCTATGTGAATGACATTGTGTTCTATTTTATCAGCATGATACCTGCACATAGCTTATATCCTCCATCCCAAATGTGGGGTGCTTTCAGTAGCCCCCCAACCCCTCTGTCTAGGGAATATGTCTACCTTGTTCTCCTCTGTCTGGGCACAAGGAGATCTGCTCACCGCTGGGGAGACCGTGACCTGATGATGCTCTTCTCAGCCAACCCAGCTCCACATACCTGTCCTGGATACAGTGAGAAGAGATACATGCCTGGCAAGGACTTTCTGTTCATCTACTATTTTTCCTTTTCTTTTACTTCTCACAGTTCAGATACTTCCACTTTAGACAAAGTTTCTGATATGTGTTCAACACTCAGGCCCATTTCCTTCCCCTTGGTACTTTTTATTTATGTGTCTAACTCTTTTCTTTTCTTTTTTTTTTTTTTTTTTTTTTTGAGACAGGGTCTCGCTTTGTAGTTCGGGCTGGCTCTGAGCTCACTATGTAACCCAGGCAACCCTCGAACTCAGCAATCCTTCTGTCTCTGCCTCCCAAGTGCTGGAATGACAGGCGTGAGGCACCATGCCCAGCACTGTGGTATGCGGTATTGATTGCTGGTGGGCGCGAGTCTCCACGCCCAGCATTGTAGGGGGTTTCCGGGAATCGAACTCAGGACCTTGCGCTTGTGAGGCAGGCTCCAGAACCACTGAGCTAATCCTCCGGCCTATGTGTCCAACTCTTAAAAAAAGAAAACATGTTCGGGCCGGAGATTTAGCTCAGTGGTTCCAGCGCCTGCCTCACAAGCGCAAGATCCTGAGAGTTCGATCCCGGTAACTACATACAACACTGGGTGTAGTGACTCACACCCACCAGCAATCAATACCGCATACCACAGTGCCGGGCATGGTGGCTAATGCCTGTCATCCCAGCACTTGGGAGGCAGAGGCAGGAGGATTGCTGAGTTGGAGGCTTGCCTGGACTCTATAGTGAGCTCAGAGCCAGCCTGAACTACAAAGTGAGACCCTGTCTCAAAAAGAAAAAAAAAATGTTTATGTTACATATGCATCATAAAAGAAGCAAAACAAAATAAAACTTGGAGAGTAGTTACAGTGAACAGGGAATGGGATTTAATAAATCTAAACCTACTTCAAGGAAAAATAAATCCTCAGAGGAAGACCCATTCAACACAGAATGACTCAAATTCGTTGTTAACTCAGTGATCTCATCTGTAGGTTTCATCTTTTACAATGACTAGGTAAGGTCCTCTCAGTGGAGATATCAGCCAGGTTCAGAAGTGCTACATCCATGTTTGAGAATCCTGGCTCTGTCACATAAACTAGTGGTGACCTTACTGTTCATGAAATGAGACATTTGGAACTAAATGACCCTGAAGGTCCCTCTAGGTTTAAAATGCAATGTTTGCCCATGAGTAGATATTAGACTAGCTTTTGTTGCTCTGTTTCTCTCCTCTAATATCTTTCAGTCTAGGAGAGACCTTGGAGGCAAGGGCTACAGCTGTGCCCAGAACGGACTCAAAGCCTGGTGGTGGGGCGAATGGAGAGGAGGAACAAAGCTAAATGCGGCAACAACTTCCCAAGTTCTTCAGAAATCTTGCCCTTGCTGCCTTTCATTTCTCTTTTGATACAGCCTTCTTTTTTCTCTCTTAAGAAACTAAACTTCTTGATTATGTTATCTTTCTCCTTTTTCAAGGGCTCAACTTCTTCTTTTTGCCTCTTAAAAGAAAAAAGATGTCCAGAGTTCTGTGCTTAGACTTTCTACAAAATCGAGTAGCAAATGCAGCTCCTCACAATCTCAAATCAGAGGGTTATATGAGGGTTTCACCAGTGGGCTGCCAGTTAAGTGCATCACAGTCCCTGAGCCCTTAAACCTCACAGGATTTCTCAAGCCCACCACCCTCAGATTTCTCT
>PVIC010016867.1:17193-33475 GCA_004025085.1 Thryonomys swinderianus
TTCAGGCTGGCCCTGAGCTCACTATGGTGCCCAGGCAAGCCGCCGCGAACTCAGCAATCCTCCTGTCTCTGCCTCCCGAGTGCTGGGATTACAGGCGTGAGCCACCACGCCCAGCATTATATGTGGTAACCGGGGATCGAACTCAGGTCCTTGCGCTTGCGAGGCAGGCGCCAGAACCACTGAGCTAACCCTCCGGCCCACTGAAATGGCCTTTTAATCTCTTGCTCTTTATCCTAAGTCATATTAGGTTCAAATAACCTCTGAAAGGTACTTTGCAAAAATTCTGAATAATTTCTCTGCCTCCAATTATCACAATGCCCAATGTCAGAATTTTCTCCAAGTGGTTATGATCATGTAAGTCCCCTTCCCGCGAGTTAAACATGCTCTGGGCCTGGTCCTTTTGATAAGTCTGGCAAGCACAGCCTGGGGCAGGTCTGCGAGGTTGTCATAACCTGGCTTCAGACTGGTGCCATCTTGCACTTCTGCGCAGCCAGCTTATGCCCCAGGAGGCCGACTCCACTCCACTCCTCACAGAAGCCTAGGTGTCCCCTTGTGCTGTTCCCCATTCATCGCAACTGTCACTTGCTCATAAGGCCTCAGATAAACTGTATCTTCTTTGTGGACTTTCTTCCACTCAAGAGAATAATTTACATCCAGTGTGGAATAGAAAATGCATTAAAACAACAGAAAGTCCCAAAGCTCACAATAAAAAATATTGGTAACATTTGGACGTATGAATGCAGTTCCAGAATTTCAATGTGCATGTTAATATGGAAAAGTAATGTAATATGCATTTTAATTTCAGTCTGTTTTTCTTATTTGTATTTATTTTGCCTTCATTTTTATTTGCTTTTTATCAAAATATGTTCATAATACAATATTTACTATTTGGCACTTAAAAATCTTTCCAAAGTTAACATAATATCCTTTTCTGGAATTCTTGTTTGGCTCTATGTCTATTTATGTACTAAAACTTTATTGATTTTTTGATGCTAGAACCATACACCAAAGTATCTCAAATACTACTGAGAATATAGCTGAAGTTGAAGGGTAGTTATTTGTAACTTGAATAGTGATGAAATGTACCAGCACAATCCTAGAGAGACAGTATGGGAGCAGTGCTCTTTGTGATTAGTAAATGAGCGTGGCTGTTCTCTTTTAAAACATCGAAATCCTTCGAAAAGTTGCCTGCTCCTCTTTCTGACCTAAGTGTTTTGGTCACAATATTATGTTAACTGCCCCCCACGTGTTTTCCAATTTGGAATTCTTAGAGCATCAAGCGAGGCAGGGGAAAGCTAAGATAAATAGCCTCCTAACAAAGAACGGAAAATTTTCACATTGAATAAAGTTTCTTTCATATTTAGACACATTGGCTTTTTTTTGTAATCGATGGAGTATCACATTTATTGTTGTCATTGTTATACAAGAGCTAGAACAAAAACATATCATATTTACTTTAATTTGGTTATCAGGTAACTTATAACTGTATTGTTCACTTGGTTAGTTTTAACAACTAATATATCAGGTAAAAATGGTAACCCTTATGTAGCGAGGCTAAGTTAGGTATTGTAATGTGCATCTTAATACTGCCAGTTTCTACTACCCGTGGAGGAGCTAGTGAGTGTTTTATCTATTGAAGTTGTGCAAATTGGTTTTCACTACTGTAAGGAAGGGAAAATATATTTCATTATGAAAGATTACTTATGTAATTTAACTGACCAATTTTTTCAAGCAAAACAATGCTGAATGAGATGGACTTCAATTATGAGACATTTAAATTAATGTCTTATAAAATTTGATGAGAATGAAACTTTTAACCATTTATGTGTTTTTAAAACAGTAATAGATGTACCTATACAGGTGACTTGTTTTCCCTTAAGATTAACAAATCCTGCCATAGTTGGTGTCTATTTTTTAGTAATTTTTTTGTGATGCAACTATTCAAAATATTAGAACAATTTTATCTTTAGTTATCAAAAATATAATTGGTACATTTTTGTGGGATTGCACTGGCTAAATGAATTTTACTTAAATTGCTAAAATTATCTTCATACTCAGGCACATTTAAGAAAAAAAGAAGAAAAATAGATTGAGAAGAACTACATGGAAATCAAGATAAATCTATTTCAAACTAGTTTAATAGGATACTTGACATTGTAATTTCCTATGGCCTTCCACATGACATTATTTTTAAAATTAGTAAAAAATGATTTAAGATACATTTATATTTGTCATTGTGATTCATTTATTCCACTGGTTCAAAAAAATACTCATTACATATCCATTAAGCACTAGGCACAATACTACTTTCTGGAAATTTATAATTAAGAATTGCACATAGTTTCTGTTAGTGTGAAAAATGTATATTCAAAAGATAAAGACCAGTGTTACTCATACGCCTGAAAAGAAACAGCTATCATCTAATTTGGATTTCTTACACAGATAGAAAACAGTGTTTTGGGGGAAATTTAATTCTACCAGAATCAAGTTCTTGTGGATGGTAAAAAAAAGAGATTAATACAATTTATCTACATTTTTCTTTAATATGTAATTTTTGTCCCTCTGAATAAGCTTTATATTTGCTGGTCATTTTCTTTTGAATTTCACTAATATAATTTTTGGAATAAAAATGATCTAAGTAGTTATTCCAACTCTTGCACTTGCTGAAAGGAAGTAAATGAGGTTCAGGGAGATGACAACAATACTTAGTGTGTTTGGTTTCTACGACTTAACCAGGTCAGTTGAAGATTGATTGGAGTTTGGAATATTAGTACGAGTTGATATTTCTGGAGTCAGTATTTTCCTTCAAACTTCTGAGTTGGCCAGTTCTGCTGTTGTTACTTGAAGTTTTGGAGATGCAGGCTGTCTCCTCATTTGTCCTTTGTATCATTATTGCTTCCTTGTCTACCTTGTGTTTGTCAGTACACAGTCCAAATGTTTCTTTGATCTGGCATCTATCTCACCACGGAGCTTGTTCAACCAGTTACAACACTTCTGAGCCTCTTCCAACCTATTAGTTATTAAGAGTTGCATATAGGTAGAATAGTAGCTTTCTTGAGAGAGAAAATTATCATTCATCAGTTAAAATTTATAATCATTTTCATACAATATAAATGTAAGATGTTTCTTTTATATATGTATATATAAAAGATATAAACATACATATCTTTATACAAGAAAAATATTTTTTGATTTGTATAGTGTCTTTGTCAAATTAAGAAGTGAAACTTAGCCATGACATAGTAAGCATTCAATATAAACTCATCTGAACCATACTTATTACTGTAAAAAAATGAATAAAGATAATAAGTTGGGTAAGTTGTTATGTCTCAGAAAAGTGAAAGTCAGGTTTGAAGAAACACATTTTATTTGACAAAATATAAATTGGGTCTTTTAGAAGTCAATGATTGGTTTTGGTGTTGTTGGTTGATGCCTATTTTTACTTAAAAAATTTCTACATCCAATTAAATACCAACATGAAAACTGCTAAACTATCCCTTGTTATTTTATAAATAAGGTTGTTTCAGTGAAACTGTAATGGACTGCTTGCTATCCTGCCCATTGTGCTGTCCCTGTGCTTATACTGAAACATGAATCATTATGGTGATGACATTAGTTAGTGGGACTCTTTGATACATAATAAAGTTGTGAGGGCAAGTCCTCATGACTAGTTTTACCCTCTTATGAAAGGGTTCCCAGAGGTGCACCATCTCTTTCAGCAGAATTACTGTACAAAGTCAGTCATCAGTAAATGGAGGAGCAGGATTCTTGTTAGATGTTGAATCTGAAGAGGCCTTGATTTGGGGCCTCTGAGACTTTAGAACTAAAATTTCTGTTGTTTATAAGCCATCTAGTGTGTGGTATTTTGTTATAGCAGATTAAATGGACTAAAACAGCTATTATATTATCATTCTAGTTTTAGATTGCCAAACTTCATGCTAACATTTATACATAAATATGACTTTTCTAGCATTGGAATGGCAAGCATTTTTTTTCTGTCTCCTAGTGCTATCTCTATAATAATCAGGAAAAATAAAAACCACTCACACACAATTCAGAATTGGTTTCTCTCTGTCTTCTAACTTACCCCTGCCTAAGAGAGTACCTGAAATTATTCTACAAAGACTTTACATGCCAAGGCGGAAATCATTCCGAAAGTTTCAACTATCAACTTCTGCTAAGGAGAGCCTTAATAAAACCGTCATGTCAAGATTCACGAAACATCTGACAAAACCAGTAGCCTGACGTTGCAAACAAAGTATTAATCAAGACAGCCCCACTGTGACTTAATAATCTCAGTGACAGACACTTCTTGGCAATCAAGGATCCTCTGATGATCATCTAATCAAACAGTACTAATTCTATCTCACCATCGCTTTGGTTGAGTTTAACAGAGAAGAGGACTCATTCATATCCAAACAGATTGATGGCTCCTTGCAAAGTCCAAGGAAAGTGAAGAACCTAGCAGTTCTGACTTTGGCTGGTAGTATCAGATACTGGTAAATAAAACAAATCTAATAGCAGATTTTGTGGAACAGAGTAGCTTCAAAATTTCTTCGATCCTAGAACATATGAAAATGACAACTTCGAAGGAGTCTAGCATATTGAAGCCTGAAGTCTGACTTCCCCTATATAAGAAGGTGTGGGTATTAATTTGGTTAATTTCTAATGATCATCAGTAATAACTTACAAAAGAGTTTGAATAATGAAGCAATATAAAAAGAAATTTGGTTCCAAAAATAAGCCTTTCTAAGACAGAAAATGTCTTAAAAACCTGCAGTATTTAGTGGCTTAATTAGTATACTGGGTCATTATGACATCTAGCTCGATTCATTACCTTCCTAATGTATTATTAGTTGGCAGTTAAATACTGTCTGCTGGGACCTAAGAGTTTTTCCTCTTGTCTTTCTGGTCATACTTATTGCCTAGGCCGACAGCTTACCTGTAGTGAGGAAGAAATGGAACACCAATTAGAAAGCTTTCAGCCCAGCACCCATGGAAAAGCCAAAAGCTGATAAAGGTCAGCGTGAAATTTGAATGACAGGGCTAAAGTCTTTTACTCATAATTTTGTGTTTGCAATAGAATTCAGAGCAATTCACAGCCCTAAAGGCCTTAAGTGAGAACAGCAATTAATTGTAATGAATAATCTGACAAATCTGGTTGACATATGGCTGCTAATGCCCTCCTTTCTAGTGGGAGCAGTGGAGGGATTAGATTAACTCAAATGAAATCTGGGCCCGCCATGCCATCTGCATGTTCAGTAGGAGACGGTACACGTTAAATGGTGAGTGGGTAGATATCTGTCTTGTACTCGTCTCTCTCTGAGCCCTTGGCAGATCTGGGAATAGCAGTTTTATTACTGCACCAGCTGCCTGTCAATAGAGTAATATGAGAAAAGCATAGAGTACGACCTAGAAAGCTAATATACCACGAAGCTGTTAAAAACCAACTAGATACAATCAATACAGATTTCTAAATTTCTCTGTTTATGCCATGCATATTTATGTTTTGATTTTTGGTTAGCCCTCCTGAATATTCACTAATTAAACAATGTCATTTCCATCTGCACTACTTATATGTTCTACTTGGAAATACAAGTGGCAGGTGAGAATGGATTTCACAGATTTTTATGTAAGTAAGTAAAACTAACTTTTCCAGTATTTCAAAGATCTTATAGAGAACAATTAAACTTAAGTTCATAAATGGTTCCTACACTAATTTGGAAAGCCCATCCTCTTTCCCATGAATCCCTCTCCTCCCCTTCTTTTTAAACTCTGAAGTTAAGTAGTGGATAAATTACACTTTCTCATCTTTGGCCTTTGAGCTTCCTTTAATGAAAGGGGTAGAAATGCAAGCTGCTCCAAAAGTCAGGAAGAGTGACCACCAATTGTTCGCAGTTTCAGTAGGGGAAGGAAGGCTACCATGTCCAGCCACTTCTATCAGCATCAAATGCATCTCATCAAGAAGCCAAATTTCTTCTGGATCTTGCTGCTTCATGAGTGTTTACTTTTTTTTTTTTTGTCTTACTTGAACACCTTGCATTAAATTCCAAGGCTAAACTGTTATTTGAACAAGCAACCAGCACAGACAGACCTTCCCTTTGGGGTTTGAGCTAAATCCCTGCCCAGCTTGCTCATGTCCACTTACCCTTGGTTGCCACCGTCAGTTATTAGTCCCCAGAGAATATAGATTCTGAAACTTCACTTCATATATTTTCCTTATAGGATTTTCCCCTGATCAAGTTAAATCCTTATAAACCTTACATGTTCAAGAAGAAAACGAATGAACATTCTTTACTAAAGTCTCTTGTCACTCACAGTTTCTTACTGTGACAGAGTGCTTCCAGTGCAAGTTAGTTCTTTCTCTTTTCAAGCAGAACTACTTAACCCGTCCCTGGAACCAGGCTTACTAGTTAGTGCACTCTTCACCTTCCAGGGAATCGGTCTGTGCTACTTGCCAACGGTCAGGCTTGCACCGTGAGACCTCATCTAACAGGGGCATTGCAATCCAGCTACGAGAAGGAGCTCATCCTTCTGCAGGTGAACAGAGAGAAGACTCAGAACACAAAGAACTGAAATTCTCACTCTGGAAAGGTGGCCCTGGAGGGCTTCCCTCATGGTTAGAGTTAGAGGGAATGCATGAAAGCGGAAAAATTACTGCTTTATTTCAATCTTGACCTAAAGCTCCACCATCTTTACCAAAACCTTTAACCTCTCTGGGCTTCCGTTTGTTGTGATTTTAGCTAGCAAGAGGTATGCTATGTTGTCTTCCTCCTTAACCTGAGCTGAGGGCCATGGGGTAGCCTAGAACTAATATGAGATTGCCATTTATCTTTTCTCTGTTGGGTCCTATTTTCATCTCTGACTTATTTTAATGTTTTACAAAACCTAAGTACTTTCAAATTACATATTTAGTCATGACAGACATTGAAATTATCCTGGGTATTAATAACTTATGTGTGGCTATTAAAAAGTAAATTTGGAGACTTGTAAAGGAACCTCCAACCTCTGAGTTGTCTTTTCACTTGTGCTCAAGAAGCATCTCACTTAGCAAAGCAGAGCGAAGGACTGCTGCAAGCCAGGACTCCACAGTCTCTGTTGTAGTACTATCCACTATTTTAGAAGCACCATTAGCTGGAAGTTTTTATATACTAGCTAAAAGATGACCTCATTTTTACCTGGTTGCATGAGTAATAAATGTGTTGTTTTCATTAAAGGCTGAACTGTAATGCCTTTATTTAACTATTTCCATAGCTATGTTCATAGTCCTTACCAGTGAAGAGTCAAAGTCTCATAGAATATCTTTACCTTATGACCATTTTGTGATTTTTTTAAAAAAGAAGCTGTTAGTACCTTCTGTTATGCATGTTATTTAATTGAAAATTCAATGCCTTATTAACTGTAAAATCAAATATTGAAGTGAACCCTAAAATCTTTATAATTTTCATCTTAGCAGGAAATTTGGATCGCATGGATACTTCATGGGCAGTGTTCAAGGGTGATGCTTAAAGCACATAATATGGCCTGAGTATGGACACAGATATCATCCAAACAGGTACCATCCAAAACAAAGACAAACTGTTATATGGCCACACAGATGCTTACTATCTGTTGTGACATTTTATGCAAAGATTGAGGTTGTACAGACTAGTGATTATATCTGTGGATTCCTTCAGTGCTTACATTTGAACGGGGTGCGGGTAAAATTTGGGTTATCCAAATTATATTCTAGGATTAGTAGCTTTAGCAACTCCTGGGATCTTGGTGAAAGAGAAAATCCTCAGACTTTACCTTAGACTTACTAATTCTGAAATACTGGGTATGGGGCCAAAAAGCTGAGCTTTAACTGACTTGCCAGTGACTCTGATACATGTCCAAACACGAGAGTCCCAGCTTTAGAAGGATATTCTTTCATTCCTTGTTTCACTATAGAACAATATCATGAGCAGGAGATTGTCTTATTTAGAGCAATGAATAAAAATTAAAGGAAGTTAGCAAATAAAGAATAAAAGAAAAAGATCAGAGGATAATGCAAAGAATACTTGCTCTCAGAGTACCATGATGCTATGCACAAATGCATCCAGTGAGGTGACTGGTGGGTGGGAAGCCAAATTTCCAACTTCTGCCCTCAAATTCTCCAACCTAAAGTAAAAAATATCTTCATAAAATCATTATGGGGTCTATTTTTTTACCTAAATTTTTGCTAGGGATGTGTTAAATTTTATTTTTTCTCTTTCTTATGCAACTACAGCAATCAGCTGATAATTATCTTCTAGATAAAGACACTCAAAAGTTTTACCTGTCCATACTTCAGGATATTCAGCTATTTTTCTTTCCTCCTTCATCTTTAAAATTTCTTCCAGCACCTTAATCATTTCTCCTACCCAGCAGGTGTTTCATTTGTCATGCTTGGAAAGAAGTTTCCCCAGTTTTCCTGCTTATTTTTACAGGGGACTTCTGTGATTTGTCATTCAACCAACGGTTCACCTGATTCTGAGGCTTCTTAATAATAGCAATGAAAAAAAAGTAAAAGTGCATTGAGAAGGGAAAAGACTTTGTGAAGACACTTGGGTGTGCTTGGTCAATGGAAAAGAATCATTTAGAGCCTTTCCTCACAGGTTGTGTTTCCAACTCCTTCAAGCTAAATAGATCATTTGCATTTTTTGTTTGAACAGAGGGTTGCTCTGTGATTCTTCTGTGACAAAGTTCTATCTCAGGGTCGTAATGCATTTACATACCATGATGCAAACATCTTAACTCCTTTGAAATCTCTAATATCATTACATCGAACCAATTTGTCTTTTCACCAGTTTTGGGCTGTGGAAGTATTCCCAATACTTTTATTTGACTCCACACAGTTTTGAAGACACTTTCTCAAGGCGTTAAAGTAATAGCCCTCATAATTTGTATCTTTTGTCAATTAAATGAGTGTAAATCTATTACTACTATCCAAAGAGTTGATAAAGATGTTTAAATATTTGAATCATTTATGGGGTGGCACTGCTTTCTTTGATATTCATATACTATACCTGGAGTTGTAAAATCAGGATCCCATTTTTTAAGGTAAATGTTTTTGAGAACATGATCAAGTTTAATAGATTTATACACTTTACTTTATACTAATATGTTTGGCCTATAGAAATAAAGCAGACAGTTTGGTCTAGTAATCATTGCTTTCTACATGATTGTATTGCTCTTGAGGTGTATAATACAGCTTTTTATAAACTTGTGGTTGTATACAAGGTTGAAATTTGAAAGGTTCTGTTTTCCTGAATTCTCAGGTGCAGACATTTATGTATTCCTTGACTTGAGTGATTCATTCAAAAGACAGAAACTTTTGTCTCGTTTTCAGTAGTACTGGATAAAATTTAGCAGACTATATATTAAATGCACCCAGTCTATTTTAACTTGTTTCCTATCTCTGAGTTCCTGGCTTAAAACTGACATTCACTGTGTTTGCAAAGATGGAGATGACTGAAGCTATAGAGTCTTTTCTTGGTGCCATCTACTATGAATCTCTGTCACCCATTTTATAAAGGAGTCACATTTTCTTTCATTTTTTTTCTCATTCATCTCTTGAAACCTCCAACTTCACTTGACCCTGCCATAAAGTCCTAGGAAACATATATAGGAGTCTGAAAGGCGAGCAGTTCCTACACCATTTTAATACATTTCAGTTTTGCAGTACAATGAACACTGACAGTATAATAGAGACTTTAAAAACAAAGGTAAAGCAAACTATGAATGCTGCCAGAATTTTTAATTTCACTAAACTCAGCAGGTGTAAGGAAGCATTTTCTTGCATATTAGGCCTATCAAGTCATTATAAAGTTGAAGAATTTTAATCTGTTTGTATAACACTTTGAGTCCATGTCAGATTTTTCAAAACGTTGTTTTAAATTCTAATTTATAAAATAAAATAGTGTTTCAGATGTATTTATAAAATAAAGTAGTGTTTCCTTATTGACATCTACACATTTAAGATATATACTTAATGTTAGTAAGATTCATTTTAAAATATGACTACAATTTATAATGTTTTAATTTTTTGGATGGCTACAGTAAACTTAGCAGATCAAAGAACTGCATCTTTTATTTTGATAACTGTCACCTGGGTTAAGAATTATGCTTAGTTTAAAAAATACAAACAATATTACTACTTCTAAATTTATTTTGTTAATGAAGCCACTACATAAATTTAGCACTTTTTAAAAAATTAATTGCTCACACTGAAAAGGGCTAAATTCAGAATAACTCTCCGTTTCAAAGACCTAATTGCCAAGGACCTAGCCTTAATATTAACTAAGATAATTATTATGCAAAGCATACCCACCCAGAATGTTTGCATAGCTATCACAAGCGCTTTCATAAATGATGCTTTAATTAGTCTTAATTAGAATTTGTTTAAGTCAGCAGGGAATGCAGGGCCCGTGAAATGATGTATGTAATAAGCATCAGGCTCACTTTTTACTTGGGGAATAGAGCTGACAAAATCACATCACGTTAAATTGATTCAGTCAGAATTAAAATTCTTATGGTATTAATTAAATGGGGGATCTCATTAGCAGGCTGCAGGGTGACGGAACGACTCTTTGGCGACCAGATGTGAGGGAAGAAGCCGAAGGAGGATACCATTAGACCAAGAATCATCTTATCTTATATAGACATGATGACATCCAACACGGTTTAACGTTGCCCAACTATCACTGCTACTCAGATTCCAGACACTCAGAAGAAGAAAAAAAAATAAGTCAGTTGACTTCTTCAAGCATCTGAACCTCAATAAAAATTTCTGAGTATTCAGAATCATTCTTTTTGACAAATCGACTTATCAAACTTGGGAACCAATAAAGAAAATGAACAAATATGGCTTTTATAACTTAACTATTTCCCCCTATGGCATCAAGTTCATTGAGACAATATATCTAAGGGTTTTTTCTTCACTTTCTACTTTCATTTCTCCTTATTGATTCAATGAAAATAGAAAAACATGACTTGTGTTTAGTAAAAAAAAAAACCTACCAATTAATGAATTCACAAAGCCATTGGTGATTTTTCTTTCTGTTGTGTGATAGAAAAGAAGACATGTTCTTTTTTTGTTGTTATTTACCAAACAGTTTGGGTTAGCAAGTCTAGTCATGGATGGATGATATTTACTGGGAATTAGCATATGTTTTGAGAATGGCAAGGGGTATATGCTCTGGCTGTGTACATTGTGGTTAATATTGACAATCAAAGGTTTTGTGTCATTCCTTCTAGCATATGCAAAAGTGAATATATTTCTTGTAAATACTGAATAAGTAGAAAAATACTGAGGCTAAACCTTCCTATTAAAAGACATTTAGTTAGACCACATATTTAACCAGAGAGGAAAAGAGTCTTAGTTTTGAATACATAGCCAAACCGCAAAAAAGTCAGAAAGTTAATTTAATTGTTGGAGGAATCTAAAAGTTGTCTGCATTTATAATATGTTGTAGATAAATAAACTAGGAAATAAAAATCCAATGTCTGGGCCGGAGATTTAGCTCAGTGGTTCCAGCACCTGCCTTGCAAATGCAAGGTCCTGAGTTTGATCCCTGGTAACCACATACAATGCTGGGCGGTGACTCATGCCCACCAGCAATCAATACCACATACCACAGTGATGGGCGTGGTGGCTCATGCCTGTAATCTCAGCACTCGGGAGACAGAGACAGGAGGATTGCTGAGTTGGAGGCTTGCCTGGCCTACACATAGTGAGCTCAGGGCCAGCCTAAACTACAGAGCCAGACCCTGCCTCAAAAAAACAAACAAACAAAAAAAAGAAATCCAATGTCTGTAAACTATAATCCATTTCATATTATTTTGTTGGGTTTCGCTTATCTTAAAATGGATAATAGGTTTATTCTATGTTTTCATTGTGTAAAATATCATTAAATAAAACTGTAGACTATGAGTGATCTATTTCTGAGGAAAAGATACAGTATTGCTTAAAAATATAACATCGTATCAGTGTCAAACATTAGTTTTGCTTTTCCAGTATTTTTTATTTTTATAGAAGTAATTTCATTTTGCATTGTTTCTTGTTTCACTTAGATTATTACCCTGGAAATGAAAATTAGAGACTTAAAGCACAATACAGATTATTTTTAAAAAGTTTAAGATTGTCCCACTCAACTTTGAAACATCTTGTGTCCTTTATATTTGACTAATTCTACCACCTCTTCTTGACAGGTTGCTAAAAGTTTCAGTGAGGCATACAACATTTTTTAAAAAGGTAAAACAGGGCCAGAGATTTAGCTCAGTGGTTCCAGTGCCTGCCATGCAAGTGCAAGGTCCTGAGTTCGATCCCTGGTAACCACATACAATGCTGGGTGTGGTGACACGCCCACCAGCAATCAATACCATATACCACAGTGCCGGGTGTGGTGGCTCATGCCTGTAATCCCAGCACTCGGGAGGCAGAGACAGGAGGATTGCTGAGTTGGAGGCTTGCCTGGGCTACATAGTGAGCTCAGGGCCAGCCTGAACTACAAAGCGAGACTCTGTCTCAAAAAACAAACAAAAAAAAAGGTAAAACGTACTGCACTAATGCCTTTTTGGAACAATGTAATGTATGGAAATACATTTCTATAGCCATTCACTTTTTTAAAACCTCATTCTTGAATTGGCTTAACAAAGACAGAATTGATCTAACTGGCCCATTTCCTTGACAACATGAAGAATGAAAATACAAGATCATCTTGGGTTGATTGTTTTTCTGCAAAGATGGTATTTTGGAAAATAAACATTATGGAAACTAGTTCTTTAACATTTTAAACACAGTCAAATGGCTCAACAGTGTTATGTAGTTACATGCCAGATAAACCAACATGACTCCTGGTGACAGGATTGCAAAATAAATAAATTTTGCATATCAAAAGCTGAATAAATACATGAATTAAGATGAGCTTTGAATGGTCACTCTTAAAATGAACTCTGTGGAATACATTCCAGGAATTTATATGAATTCAGTTTGTTTTACTCATCTATAGACTTACTTTGAGCTTTAATTTTTAAAGATGTCCAAAATGATAATCCTAGTTTGGTGCCACAATCAGTCATGAGCGGAGAGACCCAAATGCAGCCTGTCTAGGACAAAACTGGGTTTTTCATAGCTGTTTTTCTTCTTGAAGAAAAAAAAAATATTTATTTTATAACTATGCCTGGAGCTAACTCCTGCTTTCCTTGCCTTTAGCAACAGACAAACCTCTACTGAGACTTTTTTACAGCCTAAAGGAATATAGTAAAAGGTTACATAAACATTCAGAAAAATAATTTAGTAACTCCAAGCCTTCAAAATGTGCTGAAGAAGAATGAGCTATGTGGAACCCGATTATTTTTCTGATTTAGGTAAGACCTGGTGTCCAGTACTAGTTAAAAATCTGTTATGTATTAAGTGAATTTCAATTTAGAAGCAACTCACTACCTCATGAGCATAGGGTGAAGGATACATGTAGGATTTAGAGTTACAAAGACATACTTTCATACTTAACATCCTAGCTTCTCCCCTTCCTAGGGTGGAGATATTTGGAACATCACCAAAACCTTGTTTCACGTGAAGGAACAATGCTGGGAGAATTCTGCACACTGTATTCCATGAGAGCAGGGGCAAAGTATCTGCCTTTGTCAGGATCTAAAATATATCACTTAATATATTTTGTTGAATGAATGAAAAGAAACCAGATTACCTTATAAATGTTTTCTTAAATTTGAATCCTTATTGGTACATTGTATATACACATCATGATTATGCTCAACATTGACAACTTGTACCAGTATATGACATGAGAATTCTCATTTTTCCCCTTCCCCTATCCTATGGCAACCCCCCGCTCCTATATGCACAACCTTTGTTTCCTTTTATTTACCATCAAAGTTTTCCTTTCCCCTCATTACTTACCCTTAAGCTCCATTTCCCTCTGAATATTTATTATTTCACAATAGCTGTCATGCATTCTAGAACTCATTTACATCTTCAGTTTCTCATATCAGAGAAAAGATATGATATTTACACATCCGTGGCCTATTTATTTCACTTATGAGTATGTCCTTAAAGTACATTCATTTGAGCATAAATGACTCAAAATCATCATTTTTTATGGTAGAGTAATACTTAATTTTATGAAAAAAACCAAAAACAAACAAAAACACATCTTCTTTATCCAGTCTAGAGTTGATGGGGATGTGGGTTGTTTCCAAGATTTATCTATCACAAATTGAGCTGCTATAAACATGGGCGTACAAATGTCATTTTGATGTGAATCTTGTAATTCTTTTATGTATATCTCTATCAGGGTAATGGGTCAAATGGGACCTCTAATTCTAGGTTTTTTTTTTTTTTGAGACAGGGTCTCACTCTATAGTTCAGGCTCTGAGCTCACTGTCTAGCTCAGGCAAACCTCAAATTTAGCAATCCTCCTGCCTCTGCCTCCTGAGTGCTGGGATTACAGGCTTGAGCAACCAAGCCTGGCATTTGTGGTATGTGTTATTGACTACCAGTGGGCGTGAGCCACCAAGTCAGGTATTGTTGTATGTAGTTACCGGAATCAAACCAGGGACCTTGCGTTTGCTAGGCCAGTGCTGGAATCACTAAGCTAAATCTCTGCCCCCTAATCCTAGTTTTTTGAGGAATCTCCACACTGACCTCCATAGAGGCTGTACGAGTCTACATTCCCATCAACAGTGGAAAAGGGTTCCTTTTTCTCCACAGCCTCACTAGCATTTGTTGCTGGCTAATTTAGAAATAGCAGTTGTTCTTTGTGGAGTACAATGAAATCTCAGTGTTGTTTTAATCTGCATCTCTCGAATGACCAGTGATGTTTAGCATTTCTTCATACAGTTCTTAGCTGCATTTACATCTTCCTCTGAAAAGTGTCTGTTCACCTTATAAATGTTTTACAAAGATAAAACTGTCTTATTTTAAATGGCTCAAGAAGTCTTATTTCTTGAGAGCCCTTTGTGATAAAAGAGAGAGGAGAGACAAAGACACTCAAAATATAAAACTGTATGTGGGAACAAACAAACAAACAAATCAATGCAGGCAGCAAGAATTGCTCCAGAAGCCTGGGTAGTAATGCTGCTCTTTGCATAATATTTGTCCACACTGAGTCTAGGAATAACATCAGAGCTCTGGAGAAAGCAATGGAAATTTAGAATAGTGTGAAATTTGTCTTGTTCATGGACTAGCTGCTGGGAGTAATAAATTCACATCTTCTTTAAAACTTTTCTTGATATGAATTTAATATTGTATGATCACATGGCTTAATTCTATTTGTACAGTAAATTATTTTATAAGACCACATAAGGACCAGGCAGAGGATTTTTAGAAAGCTAAGAAGGAGAGAAGACACACACACACACACACACACACACACACACGGTTCTTTAAATGATGGCAAATAAGTCTGGACAGAAGCATTATTTTATGGTGGATTAATGCTATTCCAAAATCCAAGATACTGTCTGCAAGACCTCAGGTTAACTTTCTTATTTCTGCCACTTCTTTGTTAAATTGTCAGAAACAGTCTTAGGGCTGAACTCTTAGGACTGATATGAGGAACATGGTGATACTTTACGTGGTGATTATGTTGATAGGATAAGCCGCGATTTAGAAAGCCCGCTGAACAAGGACTCTGTTAACGCTCCTGAGAGGAGGAAGGGCAGCGTGGTGCAGCGAGGCCTGCAGTTCCAGCTCATGCAGTGGCCGTGGAGGGAGTCAGGGTGGCCGAAGCAGGAGTGTGAGGCTCCGTACCAAAAGAAAGAAAGAAAGAAAAAGAAAGAAAGAAAGAAAGAAAAAGAAAAAGAAAGAAAGAAAGAAAGAAAGAAAGAAAGAAAGAAAGAAAGAAAGAAAGAAAGAAAGAAAGAAAGAAAGAAAGAAAGAAAGAAAGAAAGAAAGAAAGAGAAAAAACAGAGAAAAAGTTGGTGGTTTTATTTTCTAGGGCCACAGATCTTACCTACTATTACATCCTAGGCTTTCTGTGCTTGTTGTATTCCACTCAAAAGTCGCAGTGAGGGCCGGAGGGTTAGCTCAGTGGTTCCGGCGCCTGCCTCACAAGCGCAAGAACCTGAGTTCGATCCCCGGTAACCACATATAATGCTGGGCGTGGAGACACGCCCACCAACAATCAACACCGCATACCACAATGCCGGACGTGGTGGCTCACGCCTGTCATCCCAGCACTCGGGAGGCAGAGACGGGAGGATTGCTGAGTTCGCGGCGGCTTGCCTGGGCACCATAGTGAGCTCAGGGCCAGCCTGAACT
>PVIC010016868.1:0-33382 GCA_004025085.1 Thryonomys swinderianus
CCCACAGTCGTGCCGTGGGTCCACTTCTCTACTTTTTCTTGGCCCAACCTTGCTCTGCAGACTGCTTTCCTATCTTTAATAAAACTTTGCTACCATTTGTGCCTGTCTTGGTCAGTTCTCTGCTCAGGGCAGAAGGAACTTAGGGACCCCTCCCACATCCCAAACCGGAAGCTCAGCCACCCACAGGGCCAGCTCATCCGGGACGTTTTCTGTTTGTTTCTCTGTTTTTCTTCCTTCTCTGTGTTCAATCGGGACCTGGAGGGGATCGGAAGTGAAAAGCTACATAATGGCAGCTGCACAGGGGACGTCTGACCGAGTCCCAGCGCGCCTCCTTCCCTTCCATCTGCTCTCACTGGAGGTCAGCACAGCGGCTGGAGTGAAGGCAGATCGCCCAGGCCCACGCATCGCGCACCAGGCCCACCCACTGTGCTCACCGGGCCCACCCACTGTGCCCACCGGGCCCACCCACTGTGCGCGCCAGGCGCTCCTGGTCCTTGGGTAGAAGCGCTCAGCTGTCCCACTCCGGGGACTCAGCATTGGGAACTTAGTAGCCCGCGAGTGCCGCCCACGCATTTGCTCCTCCGCCTGCTCCAGGCCTTATCTGCACTCCCCCGACGGGCTTTTCTTCCTTGGAGTGTTATTTCACCCAGTTAGTTCACCTCTTCTCCAGTATGGTCCATCTTCATCACACGCATCAGCCTCGTGGGGTCTGCCATTTTTGTTTTCAGTTGACCTCACAGTCACTGGAAAAACCCCACCCCTTGGGCCGGAGATTTAGCTCAGTGGTTCCAGCGCCTGCCTCACAAGCCCAAGGTCCCTGGTTCGATCCCCAGTAACCACATGTAATCATAAGTGGGTGTGCTGATTCACAACCACCAGCGATCACTACCACCTACCACAGTGCTGGCCGTGGTGGCTCACGCTGTAATCCCAGCACTCGAGAGGCAGAGGCATTGCTGACCTGGGCTACACAGTAGTAGCGTAGGGCAAGCCTGAACTACACAGCATGACTCTGTCTCAAAAAAATAAAAAAAAACAAAACACCCTTGAGGAAGGGACAAAGCCTCTAATAGTAAGGAGCCCTTGGGTTCTCCCCCCTTTCCATTAGGCTGGAACCCTTCCTTGTTTCTTCTAACAAAATGCAGATAATTTAGAAGCCTATACCTGGCAGCATGAGCAGAGCCAAAGAGCAGCCAATAAAACTTAACTGAACTGACAGTGAGTCCTCCTTAGTTGGGTGGTTTTGTTTTTTGTATTTTTGCAAAACCAGGGATTGAACCAAAGACCTTGTACTTGCCCTGCAGTTGGCAGCACTATTGAGCTACACCCTGGGTCCCCATTCTTAGAATTTTTAAAGTTTTTTTTTTTTTTTTTGTAGTACCGGGGATCGAACTCCAGCCCTTGTGCGTCCAAGGTTGGTACGGTACCACTTGAGCCAAATCCCCAGCCCAGCCGGTTTTTCTTCTTAATAAAGAGGTTTCCAACTCTACTATCTTAAACAAACTACTATAGTTTTTATTCTTGGGGTCAACGCAAGAGAAGCTTTTCCCAAGTGCCTCCACTCTGCCTATGCAGGGCTACCAGAAGTCTGAGGTCGTGCCCAGGCCCCCTGACCTCCTGGAAGCTTCAAAGGTCCGGCCAGGGCCACCGAGCAGCTCAACTCCTCTCCACAGGGACTCAGCAGAGGCAAAAAGCCCCCAGGGGACTTTACTCACAACGCCTGTGTCACCCTAGCTTGGGACAGAGGCGTCTGTCACGGGAAGACCTGAGCCCCCACAGGACCTCTGTGGGCTCAACCAGGTCTCCTCCTCCTGCACGTGGCGGCGTCTTGGGGACCCCAGGCCTAGGTGTCTCTCTCCCTGCGCCCCAAGAGGAGCTACGGGAAACTTCAGGGACCACGCCCCACAGATGCCACTCCTCACTAGGTGGGTCCCACCCTGCCAGCGGGTCTGACCCTGCAAATTCGAAAAAAGAAATAGCTTATCTACTACAGCAATACAGTTTGGGTTTGATAAACAGTAAGAAGAGGCCAAAGATGGATCTAGCGTGGCACTTTAAATTATGAGATTTTTTTTTTTTTTTTTGAGACAGGGTCTCGCTTTGTAGTTCAGGCTGGCCCAGAGCTCACTATGGTGCCCAGGCAAGCTGCCGCGAACTCAGCAATCCTCCTGCCTCTGCCTCCCGAGTGCTGGGATGACAGGCGTGAGACATCACGCCAAGCACTGTGGTATGCGGTGTTGATTGCTGGTGGGCGTGAGTCTCCACACCCAGCATTGTATGTGGTTACCGGGGATCGAACTCAGGACCTTGTGCTTGCAAGGCAGGCGCCGGAACCACTGAGCTAACCCTCCGGCCCTACGAGATTATTTTTCAGTTAAACTTTTTCTGCTTAAAACACAGAAGGTAGCTAGATGGGGTGGCACAAACCTGTAATCCCAGCACACAGGAGACTGAGGCAGGAAAACTTGTTTTGAGTCTAAGGCCAACCAGGACTAGATAATGAGACCTTATCTCAAGAAACAAACAAACAAAAAAAGTGGTGTGAGATCTCGACCCTTTATCTTAGGAAAGTCCACAGACTACGCAGGGAAGAGTCTTCGCTGACAAGACACAGATAACTGTCCGGTCTCTCGGGCCGTAGGAGTCTCTCCCATCTGTTTAATGGGGAGACTCCAGCAGGAGCCCAGACACCGAGGACCCAACTACTGGACGCAGCCTTTTCTGTGCTCCACGAGTGCGGTCCAGAGAGAAAGGCCGGAGCTAGAGCTGTCCCAGTCAGCAATGGCTTATGCTCGCCAGGGCATCTGAGGCAAAACCTAAGAACACCGAGGTTCCCGGTAAGTGGTGGGAGCCCGGACACTGGGCACACAACTGCGCCATGCCTGGGCCTGGCCCAAGCATCTGGCAGCCAACGCACCTGACTCAGGCCCTGGAGGGCTGCCCGTTCCCGTAGGGAGCGGAGCTGGGCCGGCCAAAACCCTCACTTCCTGCTCTGAAGAGGCCCAGAGGGACCTGCCTTGCTCGGTCTAAGCACTTCCTGTTAGGAAGCCAAGTCACACTGGACGTCAGGGGAGCCAATTCAACAGCCTCATTCTGTTTGGACTTCCTTCTCCGGAAGGGCCCTCCAGGCCCCTAGCTGGGGTTGACGGGACCCTCGTCAGAGATTCTTCATTCTTTCTCTGATGTGTCACTTCGAAGGACACGTTTCCCCATGAGTCTGAAATTGTTCCGCGGTGTCCTACTCCCTTGCTAGGAAGAAACTCACTAGGGAAGTTGGGGAAGTTTCTCAGATCCCAGCTAAGGTCAAAATAGATTTTACCTGTTGGGACTATACTGAGTCTCCCCTGAACCAATCAGCCATCAGGGGGTCCCACTACATGCTGTAATAAAACACAGGAGTCTCTTGGTTTATGAACTTAATTTGTTTTATGATTTGGGGAAAGATGGCTATGTTCGTGTGAAGAAGATGGTCGTGGTTCCTTTTGTCATCTGATGCAGAGTTTATGACCAAAAGAAAAATTTCGCTTTTGTTTACGAACTGGACTGTTTGCAAAGAGAACCATTCATGAACTAGGTACTACTGTACCTGAATGAAGAAATCCGTCTTCCTCTACACACGAGAAAACAAGATGTCTTGACCCAAACGCTAAAACAAGAACTCTGCCCAGTGGCACACTTTACAGAAAATTAGATGGAGGAGCTGCTGGACGTCCACCCTCCTGACAGCAGCAGCAGCTGCATTTACTGTATTGGAGAAAGCTATGAAACTAAATTTATTTCACCGCTTTTTTATTGTGATATAGGTATATTCTATATACACATTATGATCACACTCAACTCTGAGAATTTGTACCAGTATATGACACAACTTAATTCTCATTTTTTTCCCATTCCTCACCCACCCTACAATCTCCCACTCCCATACACGTGAGTTTTTTTCTCCCTTTTTTGGTAAAAAGAAATTAACTTTAGGTCAGAATCTGCCAACTCCTAATCCTGCATCACGTTAGAGCAATTCTTGAGACCAGAAGTTACTTTGAGTTAACAAAGGAGTGGCTTGCCAAGTGCCAGGTCAGACTCTTAGACATGCCCAAGGTTATTACACAGGCTCGCACTGCTCTTAATCCAAGACCTGCACCTCTAAGACCCTGACTAGTCGTGGTTCCCTGACTGGAAGTAGCTTTGTCCAAGGACATCGATAGCCAGGTTATGCAGTCAACTCCCAACAGGTCACTGAAGCTAAACCTCTCAACCTCTTCCCCCGGGACCTCTGCTCTGCAGAAACTGCTTCTCCGTGGGGGGGGGGGGGTACTGGGATCAAACTCAGGACCTTGCGCTTGCCGGGCAGGTGCAGCACCACTGAGTTATCCTGTTTCTTTTCCTACCTGTAATAGAACTTTGCTACTGTTTGCACTTGTCTTGATCCCTTCTTTGTTCAGGACACAAAGTACCCAGAAACTACCTCCAGAAGTCTCCAGCATCCCAAAACCTGGTAACACCCCCAAATCCACAAACTAAGGGTTCAGACTCAGGTAGCCTGAGCCCTGCACCACTGAGCCGCTGTGGTTCAGATTCATTCCTAAGTCTGACAAAGGGAACCTTATACACCACACAAATATGTAAGGTAAAGCTCTAAAAAACAAGCACACACAGGGCCAGAGATTTAGGTCAAGTGGTACCACGCCTACCTTGGAAGCACAAGGGCCCAAATTCAATCCCCAGTAACACACACACACACACACACACACACACACACACACACCCAGAGACCAAATGACACCCATCATCTTTTGGCCTTGGTCTACTCTCTTGACTATTTATACTTTTCTTTCCCTGGTTCCTATTTTGTGCTTCGCAGCGTCCCCTCCAGTAGGCACAAGCCTAGTGGCTTCTGTCTGGTCCTACAGCAGCGAGGTGTAACACAACGCTTGTGCTAGCCCGGCCCTGCACTGAGATCCGGGCAAGGACCAACTCAGTACAGTGCTCCGCAAAGGAAGGGGGGGCGAATGGACCCCGGGAAAGAACAGCACCCTCCAGTGCACTCATAGCCTGGCTGGCCCGGCTCGGAGAGCCTAGACGGAAAGCACCAGCGTTTTCAGAGGGCGCTGGGACAGTCAGGAGTGAACTTACCATGAAGGGTTACACGGAGCACGGAGGTGACCCTTGTGGACACAGACGGCCGCCCCAGGCTGTCAGCGCGGCCTCCCGGGAAGCATGCAGGGCCTCGCTTGTGTCTCCCGTGGGAGGAGGTGGTCCACAGTGGGGTTTGAGGAAATGGAGTTCTTGACAAGTAGGTCAGAAATCGGACGGATCCACTGGCTTCTATCTCTAGTTCTTATTTATTTTTTTATTTTTTTGAGACGGGGTCTTGCTTTGTACTTCAGGCTGGCTCTGAGCTCACTATGGTGCCCAGGCAAGCCGCCACGAACTCAGCAATCCTCCTGCCTCTGCCTCCCGAGTGCTGCGATGACAGGCGTGAGCCATCACGCCCGGCACTGTGGTATGTGGTGTTGATTGTTGGTGGGCGTGGGTCTCCACGCCCAGCATTGTCTGTGGTTACCGGGGATCGAACTCAGGACCTTGCGCTTGCGAGGCAGGCGCCGGAACCACTGAGCTAATCCTCCAGCCCAAGCTCTTTTTTATTTTTAATCTGGAGACAGGGTCTTGCTAAGTTGTCCAGCGTGACCTCCAACTGTGACCTTTCGGCCTCAGCCTCCTAAGTAGTTGAGATTACAAGGTGCCATTGTGCCGGACTAAAAACCTTTTGTTTTTTTTTGGTACTGAAGATTGAACTCAAGACCTCATGCTTGCCAGACGGGCACTGTACCGCTGAGCTACATCCCAAGCCTAAAGATGAGCTGGTGTCTATCCTACTACCCTCTTTACTCTCAGATTTTCACTGCTTCCTTAAGACTAACAGGCACCTCCTTCCTCAGAGAGGCTGCTCCGGGCTCTACGAGACCACCGTCCCTGCAGCCAGACGCGCTTCACTCTGAATCCTGCCCCCATTATCAGTGCATGAGGACAATGATGTCCTCAATTTCTTCAGTGTAAATTGAGAGGAATATTCTCTACCAAGGACTGTTGTGAAGTAAAATGATACATCACAGCACAGTTCTTCACACCGAAAACATTTATGACCCACTTAAGAGGCTGAGGCAGGACGATCTGGAATTTGAGGCCAGTCTGGGCTACCCTGTAAAGTTAAGGCCAGCCAGGACTACACAGCATGAGCCTATCTCAAAAACAAAAATGCACATGACAAACAGTACCTATTATGAACATCAAAGAGGGAGACCATTTTATTAGTTGAACAGCTATTTTGTTTAACAACAACAAAAAACCCACTGCAGACCTTCTCTGGTCCCAGGAGTGTCAGACTTTGGGATACAGATAAGCATGTGACTTCCTGTTATGACCCATCTGGCCGTCTGTTCTGCACCTGCCATCCACACGGAGTTGTATGGAGGGCCCCGAGCAATCACAGAAAGCGCTGTCACTCCCTGTCACATGAAGAAACTGCTCCGATTCACGCATGGAGACGCAAGGGGGACTAGAACCGGGGTGTAGCTGGGCCCTTCAGGCTCCTCTTCTCTGTTCACCCTCAGGCACTCGCCGTGGATACAGGAGGCAGACTTTCTTTTCCTTTCGTTTTTTTCCATTTTACTAGGGACTGGACCCGGGAATTCATGCTAAGCGAGATCCTCAGTCTCTTTCATTCTGAGACGAGGTCCCGCTCTTCGCCCAGGCTGGGCTGGCGCAAACTTGTGATCTTTTGACCTCCGAAAGGGCTGGGCTCACGGACATGCGCCACCAAATCTAGCTGATTGCTATTATTTTGAGCCAAAACCCAGAGGACTCTAAAAAGTGGATTTCATAAGCAGAGTGAACTGCACAGCGCTGCTACACTGAATTCTCAGCCAAGTTCTTGACCTCTCAGTTCTTGTTCTCATTTTTTATATGTATTTATTTTGCGGTGCTGGGAGTCTTGCCCAAGCCTAGCTTGTGCCAGGCAAGCGCTCTGCTGCTGAGCTACGCCCTCATTCCTTCCTTCAGAGAGTAACATTTTGATTGAGTGATGCCCACACTGATGCATGTAAATCTTACGGGTTTCACATAACAGTATTTCTCTGCTGTTACAAAGTGAACTGCAATTCTCCATAATTCACATCAGTTTTACTTTTTGTGGGTGCTTCTATAGAGACAAAATAATGCCACAAAACAGGGAAGATTTAATCCAAAGCAGGAAACACTTTCAATGTTTTCTCCTCCCCACAGGGTGTGGTGGGCAGTGACTTAAAATACTGCAACCGTGCCCTAAATAAAAAATAAGTCAAAGACAATGCCGGACGTGGTGGCTCACGCCTGTCATCCCAGCACTCAGGAGGCAGAGACTGGAGGATTGCTGAGTTCGCGGTGGCTTGCCTGGGCACCATAGTGAGCTCAGGGCCAGCCTGAACTACAAAGCGAGACCCTGTCTGAAAAAGCAAAAAAAAAAAAAAAAAAAAGTCAAAGTTAAAAAATACTAGATTCTTCTACAAAAGTTACAGATTATATTATGGGAGGGGAACAATGGAGCCTATCAAGATAAAGCCATTGTCTTTCAAGCCTGAAAAGACCATGGAGAACTTTGAGTTTCAAGGAGTAAACCATATTGAGACAATGTAACAAAGCTAGTAAAGTTACTGCTAGATTCTCCATTTCTTAAAAGAAAAAAAAATGCTACATTCCCTTACGGGGAGGACGTGTGGCATTATAAATCTGTGGAAAAGCAGCTGTTTAGCCAGGGCCAAACCCTGGGTTCCTTCCCTCCCTGGCACTGCAAAAATTAATAGATGGAGGAAGGGAGAGGAATCCTTCCATAAGTGTGTCTGATTTATACTCCGCAATAACCGCCTTTCCTTCTCTGAGGGCATCTATTTGTACTCTGTTCACCAGGTCAGAGCTTTTGAAATTACACGAGGTGGTCTCAGTAAAATGGTAATACACAGAACCTACGCCCAGCATCTGCAAAGTGAAAACAGCTTTTTAGCAAGTTAAGCCAACTAAACTGAACGCTAAGTACCATCAAAACAAAGCAAGGCACGTTAACCTGGCAAAGAAACCGTTCGTCCATCCATTTAAGAATGAATCAAATCCACAACTGCCAGCAGTTTCTGAAATTACTTCACAGCGTCCCAATCCTGCAAGAAATAAACTGTGACCGAAATCCCTGTCACTCCGTTACCTGCCGACACATTCTCCCACGCGGCCGTCTCTGCCCTCATCGGACGTACTCAAGTATTTGTAACCCACCCTGCACTCCTGGTCTTTTGCCCTACTCTTCACAAGGCAGAGATGGGACCATTTAAAATCTGCAACATTTATCATACTTAAACCACCAAAAGAGCTTTGCTTAATCGTGACAAAATATGCTACTGTTAACAAAGCGCTTGCCTGTCTCTACCGCGGGAGGATCCGGTCTTGGAGCCCGAGCGACAGCAAAGCGCAACGGCGACGCGCGCGGTCCAGAGTTTTTAAGGTTGGAAGCAGAGACGGAAAGAAAGGAGAACAGAAAGCGGAGTCCAGGCGGCGTTCTGGGTCTCAGATCCCAGGAGAGAACCGGGCGCCAGGGCCCACCGGGGAGGAGCAGCGCCGCGGACCGGGGGCTCCAGGCTCGCCCGAGCCCGGGTCCGCGCGTCCTGCCCCCAGCCACCGCCGCTCACCTGCAGGCTCTGCGCACGCGCGGCCGCCGAGAGAGCGCGGCCCCGCCGGCCCAGAACGCGAGGCGGGGGCACTCCAGGGCCGCGCGACCCCCGGCGGCAGGTGGGCCAGGCTGGACTTGCGCCGGATCGCCACGCGCCGTAAGTCGCCGCTCATGGTGCCGAGCTGGCGAGCGAACCCGCGCTCTCCGGCACTGCGTCCCGGCTCGACGCGACCCGGAGACTCGAGCTGCTGTGCGAGCGGCGTTGGGCTTGGTCCGGGCTCACCTGCGGACCGCAGCGACCCGCCCCGCCCCGCCCCGGAGCCAATCCGGATGCCTGGCCCCGCCCCCCCACCCGAGCCAATCGCCGCGGCCCCGTCCCGTTCTCGAGCCAATCACCGCGGTCCGGGTGCGGGAAGGGCGGGGTCGCACCTGGAGCGCTACAGGACCGGCGCCCCGCCCAGCCCTCCTGCCCCGCCCCTCTCGCCTCGCTCCCCGCCCAGCCCCCTCTACCGCACACCTGGCAGTTGAGAGGCCAGGTCGCCACCTTCCGCCCGTGCTGGGGTCGGGCCGGAAGGGAAGCCGAGCAACGCCGCCGTCTGCCCGGAGCTCGCCACGCCCAGGCCCGTGCCCTGGGTAACGCAGTTGCTGTGCGGGGCGGCTCCGATCTTACAAGGTTTCCCAGAGGGAAGGAGAGCGCAGGGCCGCGCCGCTCTCCGGGCGTCCTCGCAGGAGCACCCCGAGCCCTGAGCCCCGGCGGAGCTCCGCGCCCGGCCCGAGGAGGAGTGGGAAAGAGGGCAGCAGGGGGCGCCCGGGTCTCTGGAAGAGCCCGGCCCTCGCTGGCCCGTAAACTGCATTCGGGATCCTTCTAGAATTACCAAGCCATGGTTTGGGCCGTAACGGAATCGTAAAAGACGTGCTTTGGGCTGGACGCAGTAGCCGGCAGGCTGATTCCTTGAAGCCGGGAGTCGAACAAGCCTGAGTCACATAGCAAGACCCTATCTCACTTTAAAAAAAGGTTCCTGCTGTCGGCCAGGTGCAGGGTCTCCCCGGGAGTGCTAGGAGCTACGCGCAGGCTAAGACTGGAGTCGCCTGAGCCCAGGAGAGGAGGCCAGTCGGGGCCATTCGGGGAGACCCCGTTTCTACCGAGAGCTGGGCTCCCAAACCGTGAAGACGGGAGGGCAGCAGCAGCGTTCACGTTCCCGGGCTCAAGGCGAATTCCGAATTCCGCAGTTACCACCGCTGATGACCTCGGGGTTCGCTAGTGTGCCAAACAGTATTGCATGTAATTTAAATACTTTGAAATACGAATTAATACAGAAAGGGCTTTCCTTCGCCCTCCCTAGGATTCCTTCACTGAAGCCCATAGCACCCGATCTAATCACTCCCCAAAGGCTCCAACTTAGTACATGAATTTGGGGTTAATTTTCCAACACAAGCTTGTGGGGAACATGTTCAAAGCTCCGCATATAATAGATACATAGCTATCCTGTTCTTTCTCCTCTGCAGTTTTTGGTTGGTTTGTGTTTTGAGACGGCATCTTCCCACCTTAGCCCGGGTTTGCTCCAACTTGCAATTCTCTACCTCAGTCTCCCCAGCGCTGGGACCACATGCTTTGCCACACCTGGCTGGGCATACATCTTTGAAGTCTAATTAAAATACTGTGGCTCAACATTCCACTCAACAACATAAGCCTGGGTTTCATCTAGCCTTTAGTAAGAAGGATGAAACTAAAAGGTGTTAGAGTGTGGAAAGAAATGAGGCCGGACTGGGGCTAGGTCCTCCAGGGCTCTGTTAGTCACAGGAAAGAGTCAGGACTCAAAGGGAATATTCGAGAGGAAAATTAGCAGTGCATAAGCTGATTTCACTACGGGTCAGGCATCACTCCTGAAATTAAAGTGATCAAAATTTGGGTGCCAGCAATAAATAGGAATTTATAGAATGTGAAAGTAGGAAAGGTCACTACTTGGTCTGAGTGGCATGGAGGGTTGGGCTACAGAAAGTGATTTCAAGAGGACCGATCCGAAATGAGAATTGACCTGTGTCACATATTGGTACAAATTCCCCAATGTTTTGTGTGATTGTGAGCTGTGTATGTAACGTACCAATAAAGTTTACTGAATAATAAAAAAAAAAGAAGGGCCGGAGGGTTAGCTCAGTGGTTCCGACGCCTGCCTCGCAAGCGCAAGGTCCTGAGTTCGATCCCCCGTAACCACATAGAATGCTGGGCGTGGAGACATGCCCACCAACAATCAACACCGCATACCACAATGCCGGGCGTGGTGGCTCACGCCTGTCATCCCAGCACTCGGGAGGCAGAGACAGGAGGATTGCTGAGTTCGCGGCGGCTTGCCTGGGCACCATAGTGAGCTCAGGGCCAGCCTGAACTACAACGCGAGACCCTGTCTCAAAAAGCAAAAAAAAAAAAAAAAGACCGATCTGTTTATATGAAAGGAACTTGGGACCATCTGCCAGATGTGTAGCTCGGCAGGAAAAGCTCTGGGTTCAATCCCCAGCACCAAAAACAAAAAATTGGAAGTGGTCGGTTTCTTTTCAAATCATTTGAAAACAGTTACTTTGTACAGCAAGGCCTCGGTGTTCCAGAGATCAGCGGGGCCGCCCCTTGCCTGAGCCTGGTGGTTAGAAGGCTCCGTGGGGACGGAAGCCTGAAGGGGGTGCGGTGCAGGGACAGAGGTGCCCACGGGAAGGGACACGGGAGAGCCCGGGAAGAGGGAAGTCACTCAGGACCGTAGGAGTCCTGGTGAAGATTAGCACTTGATTCTGAGTACAAAGCGATCCTTTTCAGGAGTGTTTAATAAGAGATGAGGGCAGATTTGCATTTTAGCCATCCATCATTTGCGTGTCCCCACCCCCATCTTTAAGTTTGTTTCCGAACTACTGATCAGGCTGGAAGTGTCACTCAGAGGTGGGTGCCCGGAGGCCCCAGCTCCGTCTCCACCACTCGCGCGACAACGCAGCTGGCCGCTTCCCTGGGACCGAGTCCGTGGGGCCGGCGGTCGCGGCGCTCCGGCGCCCCCTTCTGGATGGACAGTCCGGCCATCTGAGTAAGCCTGGCCTCTCCGGTTCTGCCCAGGGGGTCTGGAGAGGGAGGTTGCCTCTTACTTTCCGGGAAGGATCCCTTCCAGACGAAGAGTAGCTATGAGGGCGCTGCCCCGACCTGGCTGCACCTGCCCTGGGCTGCAGCTTGGCAGACATTCAGCTGGCGATGGCAGTGCTGGCGCAGGGGCAGGGTGGTCACAGCTGAGGCCCACGGGCTGCCGGACCCACCCTGAGAGCTCCTGCCCGGCGAGTCCTCAGCGAGGGACAGGAGCAGCGTCATCCGCCCCGGTGTTAAGTCACCGTCAGCTTCGGTACCAGTGACGACACAGGGCAAACTGCTTGTTCAAATTTTAAGAGAAGGACCTAGCCTTGTGAGGTCTTAAAGCCTTATATTTGATACTTTATTATTCCTGCTTAGCAAGATTTCTTTTAGCCTGGCTGATGCATATTCCTTTACTGTTTTTCTGTTTTCAGACGGGGTCTCGTTATGTTGCCCAGACGGGTCTTGAACATTAGATCTTCTCATGTCCAGAGAGCTGGGGTCACAGTGTGGGGCACTGTGCCAGGTTCCTCCGCCGCTTTCAGTGAGACCCTCTTGAGGAGGCCAGCCAGTTTCGGCCCACGGGCCACTGCCTGTTGTTTAGCCTGTGAACTACCCTTGGCGTTCGGGATGCGGCTGGAGCTCAGCGGTGGAGTCACTGGCCTGTGCCAGGCCCTGGCTTCCATCTCCACGACTCTTCCCCACAAAAGGAATGGCTCCTGATTTTTTAAACCACTGGGAGAAAATCTTTCTTCTTATGGTTTTTGGTGCTGAGTATCAAACTAAGGGCCTCACTTATGACAATCATATGCTACCACTGAGCTCCATTTCACCTCTCGGGGGGAAGGGAGAGACGGAGGGAGGGAGGGAGGGAGAGGGAGTTGCTGGAAACGTAGCCTAGTGAGAAGAACACGTAGCATGCATTTGGGAAGAAACGCACAGCACCTGCCTGTAGCCATCGGCGAGCCTCTGCGAGCCGGCGAGAGGTCGGACCGCAGGGCCTGGCCGGGTGAGCAGCAGCCACTGGCACTTGTTAAGATTCCAGAGCAAACTGGCCCGGAACGTTCTGTCCCTGACCACTTGGCTATCTCCCTGCAGGAGAAGGGAAGCTGTCCCCCTCTGCCTTACACTAGCGCCAGGCAGGCGCTGTGAGTCACCCCAGTGCTCGCCCAGGTTTGCTCCAGTCAGAGCCAAAGGCAGATCCACCCTCACGGACTCCAGCACAACGCTGCACAGCATGTGGGCTGATGTGCGGGCAGCTCTGCGTTGGGCTGGCTCGCTGTGCCAAGACAGCACAGAGGTCAGCGCACCAGAGACCCGACGGCCAGCGAGTCCGAAATGCCCTCAGGGTGTCCTGGCAGGGCCCTTGTGCCAACCTTGGGTCTAGGCAGAGAGAAACTTTTGGAAGATTTGCTGACTTTGAGATGTGAGTAGAGCTTTATAGGAAGCATGCCATTCACGTGTGGCTCTGTGCCATGTCGCACACACCTAACACGCCCACAGGAGGGACCAGCCGAGGCCGTCGGGCTGCGGGCCCAGCTGGCACTCGCAGACTCACCTTCTCCAGCAGACAGTATTGCTCCAGTTAATAGGAGGCGGCAACGGCCTCAGAGTTCTGCGCTTCAGAACTCAAAAGAGCCAGAAGCAACATATCCCAGGTTCCTGTGAAGAGACAAGCTATGAATGTGAAATCAGGGATATAAGTTCCCACAGAATTATATTGTGATGGTGACCACAAATAGATTATATGGTAAAGATTTAATGAGAATACTTAAAGTTAGAAAAATATAGTTCAGAACTGGGTATGCTGGTACATGCCTCTAACCCCTGCACTCAGGAGGCTGAGGCAGCAAAGTCTCTGTGAGTTCAAGGCCAGCCTGGGCTACACAGTGAGTTCAAAGCCAGCCTGAACTACATAGCAACACTCTGTCTCCAAAAACAACACATAGACTGGGAATTTAGCTGAGTGGTACTGCAGCTACCTGGGAAGCACAAGGGCCTGGATTCAATCCCTGGTACTGCAAAGAAAAACAAACTAACAAAGCCAGCATATCTATTTATTTTTTTCATGCTAATAGTTCTCAATTTGTCATAAGGAAACATCCCCTGTTTGGGGGTCTCTCAAATCAAAAGATATCACTTTCCACCATACTAGGCTCATCTCCACCTAATTTTCCTTTCAACAGAGTGAGCACTGTCATAGCCAAGTCTGCCCAGTGCTAGTTGTGCTCTCTGTAACATCTTGTACAGCAGTTTCCATTTACTAAAACTTTCAGTGAATTAACACAATAAAAACTATACATGAACATAAGTAGCAATTCCTCTTTAAGTGACAGGTCCTAGTAGATGTTTGGGTGACAGTTTCTGCACAAAGGCTTCCTTCCTTCCTTCCTTCTTCTGTGCTGGGGACGGAACTGGTAGCCTTGTGCTTGCTAGGCCAGGGCTGTATCGCACCCCCAGCCCCTGCATGAGGATTTTTTTCTTTTCATTTTGTTTTCTTTCGTTTGAGACAGGGTCTGGCTATGTATCCCAGGCTGGCCTTGAACTCATGGGAATCCTCCTGCCTCAGCCCCCCTAGTCCTGGGTGTACAGGTATCACCACTATGATTTTAAAGACATCATTTTTCATATTAGTAAAAGTTTAGAAATAATTTGTCTAATAATAAAAAAGTATTTCTTTTTCTCCTTGCTCTTCCCTTCCACTCTCTTCCCCTCATCTCTCCTTCCTCCCTTTTTTGTTTCTTTTGGCGCTGGGGATCAAACTCCGAACCCTGGGCTTGGGAGGCGGGTGCCAGAACCCTGATCTACACCGCTGACCCGCCTTCCTTCCTTCCCTCTTTCCTTCCTTCCTGACGTTGAACAGGGGCCTTCACACTGAGCTACGTCTCTAGCTCTTCTTCTATTTTATTTTGAGACAGGAACTCACTAAGTTGTCACTAGGTTGATCAAATATGCAATTTTCCTGCCTCAGCCTTGTAGAGAGTATTTTCTTTTTTATGAGCTGTGCAACGCATCTCTTGTATAAAATATTATACCAATCTTACAAATAATACAGGTGGATAACTTCTTTTTTAAATTAAAAAAAAATTTTTTTTTTAGTTTTTTGAGACAAGGTCTCACTCTTGTAGTTCAGGCTGGCCCTGAGCTCACTGTGTAGCCCAGCCAAGTCTCGAGCTCACGGCAATCCTCCTGCCTCTGCCTCCAGAGTGCTGGGATGACAGGCCTGAGCCACCACGCCCGGTATTGTGGTGTGTGGCACCTCGCACTTGCCAGGGGTCACTGGAACCACTGAGCTCAATCCAGGCTAAATGCAGGTGAATAATTTCTAATAACATAGGAAACATATTCCCAGAATATACTGAGAAAACACTCCCATTTTTCCCATCTTAAACCCGCCTCCTTTCCTGGCTTTGTTCTCTGAAAGCCCCCTGAAAAGTGAGGTGGGGGTTCACTCACTTCTGAGTCCCTCTTTGTCTCCTCTTAGGCAAAACCTTTCTCAATAATGTTTTCCCTACTCTTAAAAAAAATAATAAACCCAGGATTTGTAATTGTATGTTTGGTACAATTCATCAAAAAGTTCCAAAAGCCGGGCAGCTTTTGGTGGCTCACACCTGTCATCCCAGCACTCGGGAGGCAGAGGCAGGAGGATTGCTGAGTTCCAGGCTTGCCTGGCTACATAGTGAGCTCAGGGCCAGCCTGAACTACAAAGCGAGACCCTCTCAAAAAAAAAAAAAAATGCTAGTGGGAATTTTTTTCACCGGGATAAAATTATAGGTGAGCTGAATCGTCTTCATTCTGTTTCTGCATATCATGCCAGTTTACTACAATAAATAGAGACTGCTTTAAACCCTAGGAAAAGAAAAGCAAACATCCGAGGAGCACAGGGCCGGGCGTGGCAGACCCTCGTGTGGCCGTCCCTAGATGACCTGAGTTATCCGGGTGAGACGAACGCGTGCCCTGCACACGCCGGCGCCGCTGCGAGGCGAGGGCAGCGTGTGCAGAGAAGCAGCGGCGCGCGAGGGCACAGCGCCATCCAGGCCCGGCCGGCCAGTGAGCACCGCGAGAATATTTAAGGCCACAGCTGGTTCCAGAACTGGCTCAATACTTAGGCTGCGGGTGTTCACCCCAGAGCACGCCGTCACCGGCCATCCGTGCCCGTCCTCCAGGACCGTCTCAGGCCGTGTGGCGCTAGGGAAGTACACGCGCGGTGCTCTCCGGGGGCACCGGCCAGTTTCCGGCCCCAGGAGCGGGTGCGATTCTGCTAAACTTGTCATCCATACGGGACTTCCGAGATTCCCCTGCATCGGGTAGTGTGGATTGATAAGCGCGCACCTGCTGGCTTCAGCGCTGTCGGTGGTGCTCACTGTTAGGCGGAGGGGAGCGGATGGAGGGATTGAGATGTGGGGCCGGGAAGTTAGCTCAGTGGTTCTGGCGTCTGCCTGGCAAGCACAAGGTCCCGAGTTTGATCCCCAGGTAGCACATACCATAGTGCCGGGCGTGGTGGCTTTTGCCTGTCATCCCAGCAATCGGGAGGCAGAGGCAGGAGGATGGCTGAGTTCGAGGCTTGCCTGGGCTACAGAGTGAGCTCAGGGCCAGCCTGAACTACAGTGAGACCCTGTCTCAAAAAAAAAAAAAAAGCATTGAAATGTGTTATGGGTATGCACTAACTCTCTGCAATGAGTGTAATCATAAGGCACTGCAGACATGTACTAATAACATTTACACTTCTGTAATCCCAGCACTCGGGAGGCTGAGGCAGGAGGGTCACTGTGAGTTCAAGACCAGCCTGGGTTACATAGTAAGTTCAACTGAACTGCATAGTGTGACTTTGTCTCAAAAATAAAATAAAATAAAAAATTTAAAAATGCAAGGAAACCTGAAAAAAAGAATTGTTAGTAATAACTGGATTACAGATAAAACAAAGCTGGCTTGGTCATACACAGCAGTAAGGAGAGAACATGGGTGAAGAAATGATTGCTACTCACACGATGGGCCCCTTGGGCCACATTTGTTTCTCAACAACAGAAGAACCAGGAAGTTACTCTAGCCCCCTGATCAGATCTCGTGTTTCAAATTGTAACGTAGCACACTGAGCAGGTAAATATGCTTTAAGTGCCAGGTATGTCTCTAAACAATGTGCACACTATTAGGAACGTGCATAACATAAGCAAAAAAAAAAAAAAGATAGCTAACATACCCCACATGTAAGAAGTAGCTACTACATACAAAAGCTCCTATTTTCAAAGTCAGTGGATTTCAATGAGATAAATACATTTTCTTTCCTTTGAAAGCCTTTGGTGCGATTCGCTGACTAATCTGGTCTAACAGTACCTTGAACTGAGGCAAAATCTCCCTGTGACACTTGACTGACATTACTAGTAATTTACAGCTTCAAAGAAAGTCAAATTATGAAGGTATCAGCAGGTAGGGGTCTTAAATTCGTGTTACTTTAATACACACTGATTAAAATGTCTACTGCTGTGTTTTGAAGATTAAAGATGTTTTAATCCACATAAAAAGGCACTAAGAGTTTAGAGACTTTGGAATTGAAATGTTATGGCAGCACGGAAAAATGGAGTGTTGCAAGTCTCAACTTTCTATTATGATTTTTTTCCTTTCAGTGCCGGAACTCAAACCAGGAGCCTTACGCACGCTAGGCAAGTACTCTCCCTTGGATATACCTGCCTAGCTTTGAATTTTTTTTTTTTGAGGGTCTCGCTTTGTAGTTCAGGTTGGCTCTGAGCTCACATGTAGCCCAGGCAAGCCTCAGACTCAGCAATCCTCCTGCCTCTGCCTCCTGAGTTCTGGGATGACAGCCACCACACCCAGCACTGTGGCATGTGGTACGGACTGCTGGTGGGCGTGAGTCACCACGCCTGGTCTTGTTGTATGTGGTTACCGAGGATCCAGCTGGGGACCTTGTGCTTGCTAGGCAGATGCCGGAACCACTGAGCTATATCTCCAGCCCAGTTTTGAACTTCTGACTCTGAGTTACCACCGTCAACAATTTCGTCCCAAACATAAAGGCATTATTTGTTCTTCCCAGCAAGGGACTCTTTGCTAACAACACAGCCAGGTTTCTGCAGCGTGATCTTCAGTGCCCAGGTCTCCGTCAGCGCTCGAGCAAACCCTGGGCCAGGCGGGCTCCACAGCCTGTGGTCGTCCGGCTCGCACAGTGCGCCGTGCTTGGCGAGGAGGCGCACGCCTGCGATCCCAGCGCTCTGAGGCTCAGGCACAATGGCAAGTTCCAGCCCAGCTGGGCAACATCATCAGGCCCTGTCTCGGGGGCAAGAGAGGGGGATATAGCTCGGTGTGAAGGCCTTGGGTTTAATTCCCAGGATTGCCAAAAAACAAACCAAAAGAAAAACAGCACCTTATGCTTGGTTTAACGATCTGCTCTTCAGTCTCACTGTCTTAAAATTCTTAACAATGTTTGATCAAGGAGTCACGTTTTCACTGTGCACTTTCCGGCTATGGGTTATGGTTAATCACAGCTAGATGTTTCTCCAGGAGCTTCAGGTGCTCCTAGGTGGGGCTGGGGCAGTGACTGCATCACAGGTGTGATAGTGGGTCAGTCGGTAAATGGTTCTGCACAGTGCTGGGCACGACGAGGAAGAGGGAAGCCCCGCCCTGGTGCGGGTGGCGCCGACCCACAGGCTTGTAGCCCAGACGGAGTTAAAGGGGAAGAAGCAAGTCTCGCCTTCCTGCCCGCCGCGGACTGTCTCCCTCCACCCCGCCCTCGAAGTAAAATCGAATCAGAGCAGATGGTTCACTACCACACGCGTTCCTCGGAGGAGCCCGTCAATTCACTTCCTTGAAAGCTCTGGGGCTGGGCGCTGCCTTCACAGAAGAGAGCCCAAAGAATCGGCTCCAAAAATAAAGGCACGTTTCACCCTTCGTCGGTACCAGTGTTTCCCTTTTGAGAGCAGGCGTTTCCATATCAGTACATTTCCTGCCCAAACAGCCTTGTACAAGTTACAGGTAAGAGAGATAACAGGTGGAAAGTGGGGGCAAAGTGGGTCACGATGCCTCACGGGAACATGCCAGGTGCTGTGACAGTGAACCATTCACTTTGGTTTTTGAGGTGCTGCGGGTTAAACCCAGGGGGCCGGAAATGCCAGGCGAGGCTCTGCCTGGTCTATTCGCCAGGCCTGTCATTGATCTTACTCTGCATATACACAGCGCACACTTAGTTTTACAAGTATAAATCGCATGGCACACGGACAAACCGCCACACCGAGGAAAAGTAGTCCCGACGAAACGAACGAGAGATAACTGATTTATTTACTGGAAAAGTTATGCATTACATGATGTTCAGTCGGCAACATAAACCAAGGTATAAGAATCGATCTCTTGGCTGCTGGTTCCTTTCTTAGCTTCCCGGCCACCGAGCGCGTGGTCAGGCCGCACGGACACAGCACGCCCTGCGCATTCTCCCACAGCACATTCACCGAGGATTGTCCGCGTTAAAAAGTAAAAACAACAAGCAGTCATAAATTCATAAGAACTCCTGGAATTTAAAGTAAACGCTTGTATCTTTGAGAACGCTTCCTTTGAAATTTGGATTTTAAAAATAATGAACAAAAGGGTTTCTTAGATCAGTCTTTTGGTTGTGTTTTCATAGGGTATTATTGTCAGGTGGAATCATTTCACATGGTGGCGCCCCCAGGAGGCCTAACAACAAAACTTCAATGAAATGTAGCTCTGGCTGAGTCACAACCACAAGAATCACGCAGGGCACAGATCAGGGCTGGCCGCGCACGGCACAAAGGTTAACACCGCAAAGAAAGAAAGTCCTGCCGGAATCAGGCTTGGCTCACCACATGTGCATAGTCATGCAAATAAAACATTGAGTAGCTCACAAAACTGTCATAAAAGATTTTCAAAGAACTGTTTCACTGATTCTTAACAGTCAAACCATTAAGCTTAAAAGTTCTGCGCCAATGTCAAAACATATTTCCTGTCCGAATTTCTGAACAATCGTATCTCTGAGCCCCGTGACGCTCCATTCGGTATTTCCGTTATCACCTGATGATTCTTTTTAAACAAACTGATGACGTTCCCCTTTATAGCTCTCTGACCTTTATTTTAGAAATGGCTTTTTTGCAAAGAGAAGCACACATCCACACTGAAGCCTCAGTGTTCTGTGTTTTCCTTAGAGAATCATCATGATCAAAGAATAATTCTAAAAGGTAAGCTGAAATAAAAATAAACTCCCAACAAGTGTTCTGTAGTAGTTACACTCTGATGTCAGAAATAATCTGGCTCAGAAATTTATCCAGGCTTCAGGATAAAGAGGACAGATTTCGAGTAACTGCAGAGGAAAGGGATAAAAATGCAGAGAGCAAGGGCCATGCATTCAGCGTAGGGAGGAGAGCGGGCGTGGGACAACGTCCGGACATTCCGAGTGGAGAGGAATTAATTCCTGAGGAGAAATAAATTCCTCAGGCGTGTGTAGCATGGACCTGGAAAGCAGCTTCCGGTGTGAGCTGTCTCCGCAAACATCCCACATAGCACTTCGCCGTACATGGAAGCCGGTTCACTGGCCCTCTGCTCCCTCTTAAACAGAGCATCCTTCTAGAAATTCCTCCGCCAGGGACATATCTGAATACTCAGCTCCTCTCTCAGGTGATAAAAGAGGCGTCTAGAGAAAAGCAGCAGGTATGGATGCCATAGGTCAGGGACAGCAGCTGTATCTTGGCATTTACATAAAGACGGATTTAGCTTCTTCGGTCAGCACTGCACTCAATGGGCAGGGCCCTTTCCTATCTCCACTTCAACAGCTTCCTGAAAGATTATGTTCTTTTTATTTGGAAACCAAACTGTCAGCTTCCGGCAATCTTAATCCTAAGGATTATTTTAAAGCACTCTAATCTGAAAAATAAACAACAGCAGCAAAAAGGAGAGCAGAGCTTTTAGAGCTGTGACCCTTGCCCTAAGAGTTTCTCTGAAAGCCAGCTGTATGTGGGACCCGCGGTCAAAGCAGCACGGTCCCCGCCGGAAGCTCAGCTGCTCCCCTGACGCGTCTTTCCAGCAGACAGACTATTTCTTGGCTGGTTGGGACAATAAAATTTTATATTCTTATCCCAGTAGAAAACAGATTTCACTTCCTCATTTTTATGTTTCATAATGTTTTCCAGAGAGGTGGAGAGGATTTTAATACCATACATCAAGACATTTCTATATTCTTGGCTAGTTTATTGGGCCAATGTATCAAGCTTGTTCGAAGTAGCAGGTCTTTGCTGTACAGCAATATTGTCCACAGCATGGAAAAAGCAAAGTTAAAGATCGTAGATCTTTTTCGGTAGAGATAAAAGTTAGGAGTCTTTATCTGCCTTCTCCCTGCATACCTTTCTGTCTCTCAAGTATTCCTGAGGACATTTTTTTTTTTTGAGATTCGAAGTTGAGGCTTTTAGAGTAAAACTGCTATATTGTGGGGACCTTTAAGGATATAATGATGCATAACTAGAAGGGAAAATATCAATAATCCTTTTCTAAAAAACCCAAAAATCTTAGAGAAGTTAAGAACGCCATCTCATTTCAAAGGATAAAATATGACTAATTAGAACTTTTTAAATTTTAAAATAAACAGGATTATAGGCTTGCAGGGTAAGACATTATTTTAAGACATCTGGCCACTTAATACTATACCACCAATAATATTCCATTTTTAAAAAACAAATCTTTCTCATAATTATCCATTCTGATGATTAATTTTCCATTGTTAAAAGTCTCTGACCTAGAGTTAAAATAAATCCTTCACCCCGAAGACTCCCTAGTTCTGGTCTGAGTTCTGTCTATAGCTCTATCACTTGTTCCGTTGTCTTTTCTGGAAGGTTACTATTGTATCTCCTCTTCTGTAGGCTAAATAGCTGTAATTTCTGAATCTCAATTATTTAATAACTTTGATTCCTTCAAAGGAATTTAAAAAAAAATCAGAACTGAACGTGTGAAAGTTTCCACCGAAACGGCGACCAGCTGGGGAGCCTGACACGGGGCAGCTGGCCGAGCCTAAGAGCTCAGCCAAGGCCGTCGCGCTCCTTGTGGCCGGGCTGCTACTCGGTACCACCTATCTGTTCGTTAAAAATGCCTATAAATAAATATAAATACTCCTAGGTTTAAACTACTGTCCTAAATGATGCCGCAGTGGAAATACACGTTATTCTCTCTTACGACTTAGGGACTGCTACCTAATTTTGTGCTGAAAAGGAAATTTCATTTCCGAGTTTCTATACCTTTCTGACAGACTGTTGCTAAAATTAATATCCTATACAATGAACACCTCAAAACAAGCATCTCCCACTCTCTTCAGAGAGAGTAGTTTACCCTAGATTGAATGATAGATTTTTGCATTGGAAGAAATAAATGCTTTGCACACTCCTCGGCTTTTCACTGGTCGTAAACCAGAGGGAGGGAGGCTCCAGCCAGCGGCCCGGCGGGCGGGTGGGGGTGTTCTGAGGTACTGGGTAAAAGGCCTGCTGCCCCTCAGGCGCACGGTCCTCCAGCAGCCTTGCACTTCTCGGGCCCACACACAGAGGGCGCCACAGGGAAAGAGAGAGCAGGGTGCCCGTGAACTCACGGAAGCAGCCCGCTGCCCTAACCCGGGGCCGCCGGCCGGCGCCTGCGCAGAGACCCGCGAGTGCACCGCGGGGCGGCCCAGGCCGAGCACGCCGCGGTCGGGACCGCCTGCGGGTCCGGGCTGCTCCGGCGCTCCGAGCTGACCCGCCGTCTCGGTGGAGACTCCGGTTGTTCGGGCCGCTCGCAAGGAACGCGAACGCCGGTGGCTGCCCCGGCCACCGTGCCTGCACCCGGCGGGGGACTGTCCGGAGCTCCCGCGTGTGCGTGGGGACCGGCCCGCGCCCGCGCCTCCCTCCACGGCTCGGGGTCGCCGGACCCACCGGGAAGAGGCGTCACTGCCGCGCGGCAGGGGGACCTTTGTGGTTTGAACTAAGTTAAGGCGACTGACAAAGACAAGGAATCAGCGCTAGGAGCCCTGGAGAGGGAGGAACCCGGGAGGCTTCTCAGCTCGAGGAGCTGCTTTCCTTGTTTGTCAGGTGATGTGCAAAATAAATTTTGCTACGAAAATCCACGGCCTTAAATCAAGTCATAAAAGATTCCTGTAAATGAACTAGGAGCACGTCTTATCATCAGTGTAAGATAATGATCTGTAGGCACCTGAGTGTTTGTCAGAAGTAGACAATGAGCTAAGTTTTATTGTCTATATATATATATTTTTGGCAAGGACGATTAATTAGGAAAAAAGTCTAACAACAAAACATACAGTATTAATCAATGTAATCAGTTAATCCATGTAAATTAACTAGCCAAGACTACCTGACATCTATGTGTGGGTTGGTTCTTGATCCTGGTGAGCACGAAAGACTCAGAATAGGAAGAAAAAGCAATTCTGGCCACTAGGTAAACACAGCGCTTTCCCCTTCAGACGGTCCAGCCTTCGCACCGCACGGCCCGCGGCCACACGCAGGAGCACCAGGTCGGAACGCGAGGGCGCCGGAGCCCTGGAGGCGGGGCTTCCTGGACCTGGGCACGCATGTCCAGGAGACCCCAGGGCCGACCTAACCCCGGGCCAGCGTTCACCAGCTACCGACAGTAAGTGCGTGAACGGTACCGGTGTAGCAGCAAGATACAGCCCTTACGCACATCCGGAGGCAGCTCGTCGGCCGCTCTGGCGGGAAGAGTGACCCCGGCCAGTGACCCGGGCTGGCCAGCGCCAGACTTCAAACTGAACGAGACCTCGTACTGAGCCCAGCAAACGGTGCGGACTTCAGAATAAACGAATTAAATTCATCTCTCACAGAAAGTACTCGTATAGACATAAATAATATAGGAAATAAAGTACAAAACGAAGTATCAGTGACAAAATCGTTGCCGCATGTGGTGTGAGGACAGCTGATCTTACAATACGGGTATGTTACAGTCTTAGTCTCCCTCCTGCCCCGGGGTCAAGCAGCCACCGGAGACGCGCTTCCTCCTTCTCTTTTCTCTGCTTCTGATCGGAGCGGTAGCCGCCAGGCTGCAGTTTTCTGTGACCCGCAGGCGCCGCGAAGGGTCTGGGCGCCCGGGCCTGGGCTTCCTGCCGCCGTCCTCGGTGCTCTCTGCTGCTCCCCAGGGACGCATCCACCGACCGCGAAGAAAACACCGCTGGGGCCGGGCCGGTCCGGCTGGCCGGCGTCCTCCTCGCGCGAAGAGCCTAGGGGCAGGGCGGCTTGGCCAGACAGCGGAGCGGGGCGCACGGGGAGCCGGACTGCGGCTGCTCCTCCTCGGGGAGGGCGGCGTCAGGGCTGGGGAGAGAGAGAGCTGGTCAGGGGCCGCGGGGCAGCCGGGCACAGAGATGCGGCCCGGACGCGGCTCCGGCCCGGGCGTCCCACCCCGGCCGCGGGGCCCGCGAGGATCATTCGCAAAAGCTGTCCTCCACAACTCTTTCCCCAAAGCCACGCCTGAAGGTGCGTCTTTTGCTAAAGACGGTTGTGTTCCTGCATATTAAGAAATTCAGTGCCATATAATTCATTTCCCAAGAGTGGCTGAGAGAACTACTTGAGATTTATTTATTTATTCATTTATTTTGAGACAGGGTCTCGCTTTGTAGTTCAGGCTGGCACTGAGCTCACTATGGAGCCCAGGCAGGCTTCGAACTCAGCAATCCTCCTGTCTCTGCCTCCCGAGTGCTGGGATGACGGGCGTGAGCCACCGCGCCCGGCACTGTGGTATGTGATGTTGATGGCTGGTGGGGGTGAGTCTCCACGCCCAGCATTGTATGTGGTCACCGGATCGAACTCAGGACCTTGTGCTTTCGAGGCAGGCGCCGGAACCACTGAGCTAAATCTCCGGCCTGAGGTTTATTTTGTTTTAACCAGTTTTTGAAAGTAATATCATTGGCATCATCAAAAATCAGTACTAAGCAATTTGTTGTTGTTTGTTCGGTACTGGGAATTAAACCCACGACCTTCAGAACCTTTGTAGTTAACCTATATCCTTTGAGTTTTTAAAAATTTTGACACAGGGTCTCACTAACATGCCATGGCAGGACTTAAGCCTGCAGTCCTCCTGCCTCAGCTTCCCCAAATGCCAGGTTTATAGGAATGTAGTACTCCTCCCAGTAAAACAACAAAAACTTAATTTGTGGTGCTGAAATCATTCATGCGTCTCTCTTGTAAAGCCATCATTACACAAAACAGATGTTCTGAAGTATATCCTAGTTTCCAAGCTCTTTGAACTCTTGTGCTTTGGAAGCAGGAGGGATACTGGGGTTGGGACTTTTTATCACTGAGCTACAACCCCTGCCCTTTTAATTTATTTTTTATTTTGAGACAGGGTTTTATTACATTGTGTAGGTGGGATGGGAACTGACAATCCTCCTGCCTCAGCCTCTCTCAGTGCTGGGATTACAGACTCGTGCCACTGTGCACTCTTGAACTACAGACTGCTTTGCACTGGTTAGGATACCCAACGCTAAGAATTACTCCCCTGCCTATTTTTAAAATGTGGCAGGTACACATGGATAATTGGAGTTTCCACAAAAAGTCTAGGAAAATTAATGGTTAGAATTAACAAGCTGGGCACTGTCCAGTGGCCTATAAGCCCAGCAATTGGGAGGGTCACAGGCCAGGCCAGTGGAGACCCCAGAGTGAGACCTCATCTCAGAAAAACCAAAGAGTAAAGAATGTAATGGGGCCGGAGATTTTTTTAGCTCAGTGGTTCTGGTGCCTGCCTCGCAAGTGCAAGGTCCTGAGTTCGATCCGGTGACCACATACAATGCCGGGTGTGGTGACTCACACTCATCAGTGATCACTGCTGAGTGTGGTGGCTCATGCCTGTCATCCCAGCACTCAGGAGGCAGAGGCAGGAGGATTGCTGAGCTCGAGGCTTGCCTGGGCTGCATAGTGAGGTCAGGACCAGACTGAACTACAAAGCAAGACCCTGTCTCAAGAAAAAAGAAGAAAAGAAAACAAACATCTGAGTTCTGCAGGAGCACTGGTGTTCAGTGTGGACAATGCTGGCTCAATCCCTGCTGCTCTTCTGGGCCTCGGGGAGTCACCGCAGTGTCACTGGGCGAAAAGTATGTCTGGGAAAATCCTACATTTTCCAACGTGAGAAAACCACGTTTTGTTTTAAAAAATGATACATCATAAAAGAGATGCAACTGTGTAGCTTGGTGGTACAACACCAGCCGCACCCCTGGGTTCCATGCCCAGATCGGCACGAAACACCAGCCAACCACCAGTGCTCCAGCTTGAGAAACAGGGAACAGCTGATGGGAAGCCACTCGACACTGAGCAGAGAGCGCTTCCCGTGTTTCCCAGGAAGGAATCGGCCCTCTGAAGCGCGGCAGTCCCCTCGAGCGAGCGGGCACAACACCGGGTGCCTTTGCAGCGAGGCCTGGCGCCCCGGCCAGGCTGGTTCCAGCGTGAGGCCTCCGGGACACTCCCCTCCTGGCCCTGCGGGAAGAGCGGCCCTCAGGGCGGGGAGTCACCGCAGGGGCCCTGAGGAGGAGGGGCGTCTCCCTGGTCTTGCGCACAGCGGGACTTCTCGGGTGGCTGTGTCTGCCGCCAGCAGGGCAGTGAGGACCAGGCCCGGGCACCTTCAGAAAGGAGTCTTTTCAGCCCCACAAGCATTAATCATTTTGTGCATGGACAGCAGTGAATAGTGGGTCTTGTAACTGTAACCGACTGTGTAATTCATGAACGTGCCGCTTTTCATTCCCTCCTTGGAACTAGGGACTGAACCCAGGGCCTGTGCACAGAGCTAAACCCCGCAGACCTTTTTATTTTGAGGCAAATTGTGCTGAGTTGTCCAGGCTGGTTTGGCACTTGCAATCCTCCTGCCTCAGCCTCCCAGAGTGCTGACATTATAAGCATGTGTATGTCACCACACCTGGTAACGCTGCTTTTCTTTGAAGCAAATAATCCCTGTGCAGGCAGCAAGCAGTCTAAATTCAGAAATCTCAAAAGAGAAGGGAGCTTAATTTTCGTCAAGCTCCTCAAAACAAAATCAGGCTGAAATAAAATGTACACAGTGTGATTTAAAAATACAGCAAACTTTTTTTTTTTTTGCTTTTTGAGACAGGGTCTCGCTTTGTAGTTCAGGCTGGCCCTGAGCTCACTATGGTGCCCAGGCAAGCCGCCGCGAACTCAACAATCCTCCCGTCTCTGCCTCCCGAGTGCTGGGATGACAGGCGTGAGCCACCACTTCCGGCATTGTGGTATGCGGTGTTGATTGTTGGTGGGCGTGAGTCTTCACGCCCAGCATTATATGTGGTTACTGGGGATTGAGCTCAGGACCTTGCGCTTGCGAGGCAGGCACCGGAACCACTGAGCTAACCCTCCGGCCCTACAGCAAACTTTAAAAAAAAAAATAGAATTGTATTTCCTAAAAGATGCACTGCTACTGAGCCGGAGATGCTAACCTTCCCTGCAGCACACCCACCCCGCGTTCTCGCCGCCTGCAGAGGCGGCCCTGTCTGCCGTCCCGAGAGGCTCCGGCTGCCTCGGGCCTTGGGCTTCCACGTCTGCCCTTCAGAGGCGGAAGTTGCCCATGCCAGGCCTGGAGGAGATGTGGCACTAGGTATTTTTGATCACACCTTGTAAAGACATTCAGGAAGGGGATATCCAGAGCTGCTTCTGAAAATGGCAAGAATGGGGCTGAGGATTTCGCTCAGTGGTTCCGGTGTCTGCCTGGCAAGTGCAAGGTCCCCGGTTCGATGCCTGGTAACTACACAGAACAGTACCAGGCAATACTGGCTGTGATCACGCCCACCAGTAGCCAGTACCACGTACCACAGTGCCGGGTGTGGTAGCTCAGGCCTGTCATGCCAGCACTTGGGAGGCAGAGGCAGGAGGATTGCTGAGTTAGAGGCTTTCCTGGGCTACATAGTGAGCTCAGGGCCAGCCTGAACTACAAAGCGAGACCCTGTCTCAAAAAAACTTTAAAAAAACCCCAAAAACTCAGAAAGTGGCAGAAATGAAGGGATATGTGTGTTCAAAGTGATGGGAATATTTTGAGGGGGTTTCTGGTGGTGTGTCTTTTACTGTTATAAGTTTTAAAAAGATATTAATCATTCACTGCAGATCACCCCTCAGAAAGCGGAAATATTTTCCTTGAGCCATTTTCTATCTCCCTGAAACACGGAGAAGAGACTGTTCTCAGCTCAGAGGGTCAGAGAAGTCAGGAGAGACTGCAGACCTGTGTCTCGGGGGCTGGGGAGGAGCCAGGGGCCCCTGCCCCGATCACAGACAGCAGCCTGGGCCCGGGCCCCCAGCATCCTCCCTCTGCAGCCTTCGGGCAAGGTGTTGCCTCGCCTCAGCCACAGGAGCGGAGGCCCTCCGACCTCCGACCTCCGACCTCCGACCTCCGACCTCCAACCTCCGACCTCGATGGGCTCCTGCGTTCCTTCCCGTCCCAGGCTGCCCTGCCCGTTACCGAGGTGAGTGGGAACCTGGCCGTGCCCTCTCCTGGCTGGAAGGCCTGTGGGGCCGGTGGACGCTGCCACGCCATCTGAGCGTGGCAGAGACAGATCTGAACCGGGAGCCCGGCTCCCAGCCCGCCCCCCCAGCGCGGGCACCTCCCTCCCATCTTCAGCTGATGCCCCCGAGGGCAGCCCGCTGCGGGTGCTGAGTTCTGACTGGAGGTCAGGGTTTTCCCCCACCTCAAGGGCAGCCCTCAGGACAGTGCTAAAGCACAGGGCAAACAGGAGCAGCCATCCGGCAACGGACTCCGCTTTCTGCGCGTCTAGTTCTCTGTAATCGTTTGCCTGAGGAAATACTGGAAGGCCACAAGAAACAGAAAAGCGAGAGGAAGGTCCGCCTGGCACAGGTGCCCCTACGTGGGGCCCTGCTCCCGCCGGAGGGAGGCAGCCTGCTCGCCAGGGACCTGGCTTCTGTGACCATCTTGGAGCAACACGCAGTGAGACAGAACCGCGCGTGGGGAGGCAGCGGGCGGGGCTCCGACATGCAGCGGGACCGGCGCGGACCGGGCATTACCTGGCAGCCGGGCAGTCTGGCCTCCTGGCTAGTTGTGAGCACTGTGGCGGTACGGAGGCAGCAGGCTGCTGACAATCTACAAGAAACTGATAAATTAGACATGTACACAGCGCGAGGACGGACCAAGGGTTAGTAACAGACGCAAGCGGCTGCCTGAGATTTAGTGAGGAATGCATCACAGAAACGCCTCAACCGGGAAAGACGGGCTTTTCCATAATTGGAAAATTAGTGACACAGAATTAGTAGCGAGATTTCTCAAGTATGTTAGGAGACACACAGTCATTCATTCATAGTATTTTGATATTTCTAAAAAGGAAGGACCCACTCATATAAATTGTGCACGCTCTGGCCTTGAACATGACTGGCTGTCTGTTAGCGTGCGGGTGTGCCACTTCCAAGGGGAGCACACTCCACCGGGCACAATGCCAACCCCTCAGGTAAACTGAGAGGGGCATGCGATACAATTTTTCCTTGATTAAGACAAGGATGGTGGACAAGAAAATCATCCAAAATCAGTTTTCTGAAAATCTGTTTTACATACAGAAAACAAGAACTGTTAGCCCCAGAATGCTAGCATCTTCATAGTACAATAAATTGTTCGCACCTTGGACTAGTGGAGAGAAAGGCAACCTGGATTTGTGGGAAGGACACCTCGTTCTGTTTTTTCCCTTTAAAGCAGAATAATATGACTCATACTAGCTTAACTGGTGCTGGCTGGGAAAGCCCATGCCACACTGTCAGGGGTTAACATCTACTCAGAAAGGCTGTGTGTCCAAATAAATCCAAAGTCAGTCTGCTCTCTGCAGCCTGGTTAACTGTACTAGAGTCATTTAGAAGTCTGGGTGGAAATGTGTACTTCATATCTGAGCAAAAGATTGCGAATAACTTAAAATGAGTTAGCCCTGAAAATCATTCTATCATCTATCTATCCATCTATCTATTTACAGACAGGGTCTTGCTTTGTAGTTCAGGCTGGCCCTGAGCTCACTGTGTAGTCCAGGCAAGCCTGGAACTCAGCAACCCTCCCGCCTCTGCTTCCCAAGTGCTGAGATGACAGCTGTGAGCCACTATGCCCAGTACTGCCCGGTATTGTTGTATGTGGTTACCAGGAATCAAACCAGGGACCTTGTGCTTGCTAGGCAGGCACCAGTACCGCTAACCTAAATCTCGGACCCTCGAAAACCATTCTTCACTGAAGCATTTCTGCTTGCTAACTGCTCAGACTGTACATCTGCCTGGCAGATCCCTTTCTGTCTGTGCTATGAAGGTGACATGTAAGCCAAACGATCGGCCTAAATTCAGTGGGCATTACTTGTTCTCCAGCCAGTAGACCCTGTTGCAACAAAACCTGCCTATGTAATTCCACAACACTGAAATTCACAAACACTGCTCATCCTAAGGCCCTGGGAAATAATCCAAAACTTCAGTGGAAACTAGAATAGAATATAAGGCAGGCCTGATGAGGTCATTTGAGGGCACGTCATGACGGAAGCGACCCTGTGTACAATGGTCCTCGTCGACACGTAACTTATTCTTACTTTTAAGGTGAATCACAGTCCCAGCAGCTCTTCTGATGATCAGCTTTAGTAAAGTTTTTCACATAATTCTGTTTCCTCGACTTTGTTTTCTCTCGTTTAACTTCCACTTTGCAGCTTGATTAGCTCCAATGATTCCCTTTTGTAGAAACTCAGACTCTGTTTTTGTGGGTGTGATACTGAGGATCAAACTCAGGACCTTATAAGGCAGGCAGGGTACCACCGACCTACGTCCCCTGCCCAGACTCTTAAGGGCTGTATTTGTCTTTTTTTTTTTTTTTTTAAATCTGTGTCTGGGGCCGGAGGGTTAGCTCAGTGGTTCCGGCGCCTGCCTTGCAAGCGCAAGGACCTGAGTTCAATCCCCGGTTACCACATATAATGCTGGGCGTGGTGGCTCACGCCTGTAATCCCAGCACTCCGGAGGCAGAGACAGGAGGATTGCTGAGTCCGCGGCGGCTTGCCTGGGCACCATAGTGAGCTCAGGGCCAGCCTGAACTACAAAGTGAGACCCTGTCTCCAAAAAGCAAAAAAAATAAAATAAAATAAATCTGTGTCTGCTCCTTTGGTTTTTCCAGCAGGTCTTCTGAGAGAAAAGGGAGTCTGTGTTGGCCTAATTTAGGGATCTACTGTAGTGTATTTCAGTCAAGCAGGTTTGTCCTGCCCTCCTGTGGTGTGTTTGTGTAAGTGCAATGAATGGAGAGCCCCCCCCCCCCCCCCCCCCGCCACCCCGGGCGGTGGAGACAAAATGCTTCTACAGAAAAGCAAGGGCCTCCATGGAGCAGGCGCATGAAAATCCTTACACCTCCTTTCCTGTCTCACGTACGCGGAAGCTGTTTGTGCCAATCTGCCATGGCTCGTTCCTCATTCGTGCTGTGAAAGTGAGCACAGCGCAGCCTTAGGCTCACAGCGCAGCCTTGAGCTGCTCTGATGCGGGGCGGATCCTCTGATCCCCCTGTGGAACCGGAGACAGACAGACGAGCCCAGCCCAGCCTCTGCTCCGACCGCGGGACGACCCCGCCGGCACTTGCTAATCCGCGGGCGCGCCTTCTCCCTGAACGGCCTGGCTGGCCTCCAACCTGTCGTCCTCCTGCCTGCCCAGCCTCCTGCCCCTCTGGCTGGCCGCCCTGCTGCCCACACAGCGGCAGGGAAGGGGCCATCACCGCCCTTTCTTTCGGGGTGACGCTACATCTAGCTAGCTATGGAGATTTTACTGTGCGCTGCGGCCCGGCCTCTCCTCGCATCTGTCGGACTCAGGGTCCTTCACGCTGAAAAGCAGCCTCCTCGGACGGGCGCTGCAGCGGCTCCGCTGCCCCGGCTTCCGAGCTGCCCTCTGCGGCCCGGGGCCCATCTCGCTGCCCTGCCTGGTGCTCGCGGCCTCGCCGCGCCCTGAGTGCCCGGGAGGGTCCCTGCTGGCCGGGGCCCGCGCTCGCGCCTGAGGGGCTCGGGGTCTGAGGGCCGTGACAGGCGACCCCACACCCAGCAGCCCCGGGCTTTCGCGTGCATGTCAGTCCTCAGGGACAAAGGCGCTGGACTCCGTGTCCGAAACTGCCCGGGGAGGCGACAGAGGGGACCAGAGAGGCCAGGCCGGCTTAATCAGAGAGAGAGGGGAGGGGAGCAGCGGCATGCCATGCTCTGGCGGGGACACTGAGGACAGTGCCGCTGGCAGTGACCGGGCGGGAGACAGGCTGCCTCACCGAGCTGAGCGGGGGGAGGACTCTCCGGGCCACCCACGCCGCGGCGAACGGGCCGGCGTGACCTGTGGACGCGCCACCGCTGCTCCTACAGCGTGGTGCCCTGACCGCAGCAGAGCTGCCCTGGGGTCCGCAGATCGGACTGAAGCTGGCCGCGGGGCTGCTCCGGCCGTGGGGGTTGCCCTGCAGCACGTCGGGCGGCTGAGCAGGACGAGGGGCACAAGCCAGCGAGCCCTCCGCTGACGGCGCGGAGCGCACGGGGCACGGTCAGGGCACACTAGCTCGCGGGCCTGCTGGGGCCCAGGGTGCGGCCAGCGCCGGACGAAGAGGTCCCGCAGGCCGAGCGATTCCCCCAGTGCGCTTCAAGGAGAAAGAGGGCGAGAGAGACGAGGCTCAGGCCGCAGCTCAGGGCGCAGCGCGCTCAGCGTGCTCATCCGCCTGGGCCCCGCCGGCCGGAAACACGGGGGGGGGGCACGGCGGGGTGGCTCAGCAGGGCGCTCTCGTCGGGCGTCTGTTCTACGGGTTAGCAACATTCTGGAATTTGTTTCACTCCTAAAAGTGGAGAAAGTTCTCGATATATGGGGCTGTACCAAAGTCTCCTGCTTTGAGACTGTTTCTCTGCGTGTACTTAGAGACACGTGCACGCACACACGCACTCACACACGCGGGGCCTGAACCCAGAGCCTGCGCACACGCGCCCAGGGCTCTTCCGCCTCACCATGAACCAATTCCCCCCAAGTTAGTGCCTCAGGAGTTTGGGCGCCCACTGGCCAGGGTGACAGGGGCACGTAGGGTGTCCACCCGTCCGCAGGGCAGCAGCGGGCATCCCGCGGGCGGGCGGTGAGGGTGAGACCGGATCTCAGGGACCCGGACATCGGGGGGCTGGGGCTGGGGCTCCCTGCTGCGAGAGGCCTGGCGGCCTCCTCTCTGCACACACACAGGCCGGCTTCCCGCGCCCTGGCGGCGGAGGGCTCGGCCAGGCCGTCCGGCCCTCGGGTGCTGCGCTCGGACACAGCGGCCGCGGTCCCGCCTGGGTAGGCCCCGTCCACTCCTCCGGAAGCCGCCGGAGGCAGCTCTGGGACGCCACCCCGCAGGCCTCGCGTGGGCACTTGCTGCCAGGGGCCGTGGCGCCGTGCGCTGCGTGCCGCTCCCTGCTCCCCGCGGACGCGGACGCGGACTCGCATCCCAGGGCCCCTCCCCGCCGCCCGCGGCCTGGACGTCACCATCTAGGAGCTGACAGGGCCGGCCGCCTTCCATGAGCACCGGTCTGCAGGCCCAGCGGCCGCCGACCCACACGACTGCACTAGCATCTGGCTCCGCGTCTGCTCCTCTCAGGGACACTTTCAGACGTGTAGCCGGCCGCTCGCAGAGCCCGG
>PVIC010016869.1:0-22552 GCA_004025085.1 Thryonomys swinderianus
TCAGAGATGAGTTCTGCTTTCCATTTTACTAGATCTGCTTTAGTTACCATCTCCAAGAGTCCTGGTGTTTGAGTTTCAGTTTGCCCTATTTCCCTTTTCTCTGAATTTCCCTGTGGTGGTGATCTTTGTGTCTGGTTTTTTGTGTATTTTCCCATTTCTACTCTGTTTTTAATGCTCTTCTTTGACTGATGACAGGACAATGTTTGTTGCAGGTCTCTTTCTATTATCTGGGGCCCTTTGGAAGCAGCACTTTCCTAGGGGGTCCTCCTTGAATCTGTAATAACCCTTGAGAGTTCTCACTCCTGACACATCATGGTAGGTATTTGAGCAGAATAATCACATCATGTTTGTTACCATAATACAATAAATGCCAATATCAGTATTAAACACAGTAAATAAGATAAAAAGGGTTGTAAGATTCTATACTGGATACTTTGAGCTTATGAGTTACCTCTACGTCTGACTCCTCACTGTACAGCTCCGGGATACAGTGGGCTGGTGGGCGGCCTTCAGTCCACTGGAAATGGCCTGCACCCTGCAGCCAGGTCCGCGTGCTGCTCCCTCAGTCCACCGGAAGCAAGGCACAGCGGGGCCACATCCGCTGGGTCTGGTCTGCCCGCCACTTGTTCCCCAGTCTGCCGGAAACACCGCACGGTGGGCCTGGAGCTGCTGGGTCCGGTCCGCCGCTCGTTCCCCAGTCCGCTGGAAGCACGGCACGGTGGGCCCGGAGCTGCTGGGTCTGGTCCGCCCGCCACTCATTCCCCAGTCCGCTGGCTGTCTTACATAATTTTTGAATGGAACTTTAATTTGTTTTATCAATGGCTAAGCAGGTTCATTTAATTTGTCCAGGTTCATATATTGAGAACAGGGGATCTACATGACCTCACCTCTGGCACATTTTTCCATATCCCATTGAAGGTGTCTTTATGCTGCACTTGGTATAATACAAGTTTTTCCACCAAGTGGCACGAGGGTTACATTTCTCTCTCATAAGGTTAAAAACAAAATCACAACACAATAAGTAAATAAAAATATCAATTCTACAGCTCAGTGAGGTGATAGAAAGGGGATTGAACCATTCAATTTAGGGAAGGCTGCAGACCAAATGGTGAGGCCACCCATTAAAAGCTATGTATTGTTTTAGGTGAAGACAGAGGCCAGCCAGCCTCCTGGGGCAGGACCTCAGAGTCTTGGAGTGGCGATCCCTTTGGCAGAAGAGGCCTCACATGGCTCTGATTCAGAAAATGTGCCTACCAGCTCTGTCATCAGGAAAGACGATGACCTGGGATGGAGCCACTGGCCCAGGTGTGAAGGGCTAATTCTAAGGGAGGACACCTATTGGTTTTGGGACTCTTTTTGAACAATTCTGGGATTTCAGTCAAGAAAAGCTCTGCAGGGTAGGGGCTTCTCGTCGAGAATGGAATTGGGAACCAATCTCTTCTATCAAGGTGCCTTGGGCAAGGGCCTGGTATACGCTTTCTAGACAGAAGTAGCCTTACAGTTTATACCATGTACTCATTTCTCCATTCATGGAAGGGGTTTCTATGCTTCTCAAAATGCCCTAGTTTGTTAGGACGAACCTGCTAAGGGCTTGGCCCAAAGCACATGGGGAAAACATGTTTTGGTATCTTTCTGCACCCTTCCTATACAACCCACTCAGGTCCACATTCCTTTGAAAGGATTTTTCTTTTGGACCTAACACCTGATACTAGTGATTATATGATGAAAATAAGCTGGGAATATTGAGAAAAGAATGAAGTAGATTCAGCATGATCAGATCATCATGACAAAAATCTTAATTTAATTTTAAATTAAATTAATTTGCAAATGCACAAAAGAAATAGACATGGAACATACTTGGCACCTTGTGACAGGGGACATATGGCAGAGGCAAGATGCCACAGATGCAATTCAGGGAGGGAGGAAGGGAGTGAGGGAGAGACAGAGAGATATACACACACACACGGATGGAAGGAGACACAGAGAGACAGAGAAACCAGACAAAGTTTGAAAAAGCCTTGGCTTTAAAATCTAATTTATGAACTGCTCTTTATGTGCTTTCATTTCTAATCTACCTATTCTCTTCCAGATAGAAAAGTCTTGTAGGTTACCAATTTTTCTGTTGTAAATGAAAAATAAATTTCCTGGGAATGAAATTGTTTCAGATTCTCTCAAGCATCAATGCCTCACAACTTGGGAATTAGTCAAGTAGGCAATGAAGTGAATAAATGACAATATTTACCTCCTTGGGTTCTGATTGCTTCTTTCCTCTTTAGAGAAGAAGTGAAGGATATAGACAAAAATGAAGCAGTCCCCCTCCTTGTCAGAAAAGATTGGTCCCCAGCCCATAAACCTGTGTTGAGCCATTGCTCTTGAAGAGCATATGACATGCTGTAGGGGACTTGGCTGCCACCCACAGGTGCCCCATTTCAAGGCTGATGTCAGGAAGAATGGTGCCTCCCAGGGCACTCAGCTCACTCTCTGCACACTGCTTCACTTTTAGCCTCTCTACCAAATGCTCCCAAACTTGCTTGTGCTTGAGAATCAGCCACAGATCATGTTAAGAACACAGATTCAGGGCCTTGATCCTAGAGGCTCTGAATCAGTAGGACTGGGCAGAAGCACAAAAATATGGAATTTTTTTAGGCTTAGCAGATGATGTTTGTATGACCAGATTTGGTCAAGAGTCTTCCAGATTTCCCTTGGCCCTACTGTTCTCCCTCTCTGCTATAAATACTGGTAAGTTCTTATTGTATGTGAGCACACTGTTGGGATGAGGTTGCTGATACATATACATATTCGGCATTAAGTTGTAGTACAGAAGCAGGCTAGTCAGTTTAAAGTAGTAAAAATGTCACTGCTCCTGGAATTAGTTTATAAGGCCAATGCAATTCCTGTCACAATCTCAGCAGCATATCCCATAGTCATAAACAGCTTTACTCTGAAGTTCACTGTACAAAAATTTAGAGAAAATCTTTGAGATGTAAGGCTAGGTAAAGAGTTATTTTTTTTCTTTGTTTCTTTCTTTTTTGAGGGAGTACTAGGGGTTAAACTCAGAACCTTGTGCTTGCCAGGCAGGCAGACTTGGTGCCCCTGAGCTAAATCTTAAGCCTTAAGAGTTCTTTAACTTGACACAAAAAGCATGATCTATAAGCTGTTTTTTGGTTATTATTGTTGTTCTATTAAAAAAAGAAAGAGATCTGGGGAAGGAAGAAAAGAAATTGGGAGGAGGAGGAGTAAAAATGGCAGGATTTGATATGTGTATATATTAAATTACCAAACTGAATCTAATTACCATGTATCACAAATATACACTGATAAAAAAGTAAAATCAAAAAGTCAGTTGTTGATTATGTACATTCAAATATTCTGAGAAGTGACCCAAGGCATCAAAATGAAAATGACATTCATGCTATAGAAAAAAAAAGATTCTGTTAAGAGGATTAAAGAAAAGCTAAAAATAAGACAAAGTATTCATAAACAATATATCCAACAAAGGACTAATATTTAGTGATCTGGTTACTTTTCTTGTTGCTGAGACAAAAATACCTGACACCCAAAGTTCAAGGAGAAAGAGTTTATTTTGGCTCGCAGTTTGTAGAGATTTTAGTTTATAACTGGTTGGCTCCAAACCAGAGTGACATGGCAGAGGAGGTCACGGAAGAGAAGTAGTTCATGGAAAGTAGAAGGCAGTGAGTGATGCAGCAAGTGTAGCATCCCAGAGCTCCTCCTCTTCCTTACATTCTACCAGGGAACACAACCTGGGGGGGCACTCACACCTGCTGCAGGCTTCCCCATTACTTAACCCCCAGCTGTGCCAGACCGCTCAGTAGACTAACTTTGTATTTGCTGCATCACACTCTTGATCCTTCCAAAAAACTCTGAAAAGTCCCACCTATAACCAAATGAGGCTTTGAGGGGACAGCTAGACACAAGCCATAATGTCTGATACACACAAAGCCATTCAAAACTCAACAGTAAAAACAAATCCAATTCGAAAATTGGCAAAGGACAGTAGCAGATATTTCACTGCAGATGATAAATGTGTGTGCAAATAAGCACATGGAAAGATGTTCACTTTCATTAGCCACTGAACAAAGGCAAATTAAAACCACAATAAGCTATCTTTACACATGTATCAAAATGGTAAAAAAAAATAGGGCCACACTTAAAGCAGTGAGAATATAGATACATTGCTTATACACTGTTAGAAGTGATATAAAATAGGATAGCCAATCTGGAAAAGTGTGATAGTAGCTTGTAAGACTAAGCACACAGTTGCCACAAGACACAGACATGGCACCATATATGCTTAATGTGGAAAAAATAAAATTTATATTTACATAAAACCTTCACACAAATATTCATAGCACATTTATTTCTAACAGTCACAAACTGGAAATAATCCAAGATGCTTCAACCAATTGATTAAACAAAATATGGGGATCCACAGGACAAGGAGCAAACGTTGGCACACACAACAGTGTGGATGGAACTCTAGGGAATTATGTTAAGCAACAGGAGCTGTCCCAATCCTCTCAAAAGGTAGCACAGATATGGTTCCATTTATTAAACATTCATAAAATGATGAAAATTATAAAAATGGAGAACAGACTTGTGGCTACTAGCAGTTAAGAAGGCTGAAAAAGAAAAGAGGGAAGGAAGAGGGAAGTGTAACAACGAGAGGTGACAGGAGGGGCCCTGATGATGGTGGCAATGCTGTGTCTTGACCTTGGGAATATAGTGGTTATGTCAGTTATGCATGCTGAAATCACACTCGTGTGATGAAAGCATATAGAGTTTCACATGCACATACATGCACATATTACACACAAGCACTAGTAAAACTGAAAAAACCTGAACAAGATAGATGGACTGTGTCCATGTCTCTCCTGGTTGTGATATTGAACTACATTTTGCAAGACTCAGCCACTGAGGAAATTGGAAGAAGGGCACAAGGGATCATTTGTATTGTGTCTTCTAACTGCATGTGAGTGTATGACTAATCCAAAGTAAAGCAAATTGTTTAACTAAAAAAGGAAGTGGGCTTCCCACTTGTGCTTTAACCATCTATTGCCAGGGCTACTTCCACAGAGGTTATGATTCACTGACTAAGAGCGAAGGCACTCAGCCTCAGGGTTGACCATTGCCCACAAGTCCTCAAAAGCTCATTTAAATAGTGCCAGTCTGTTGCAGACTATAACCATGGAGAGAAAGACACAGAGCACTGGATAAGCTCTAGCTCTCTCTGCTCTATTTCAGCTTGACACATATTTATTTATTTATTTTGTTTTAAAATTCACTTTAAAAAAATTTTAATGATGTGTTTTTATTAGCACAGGCTTGTAGTGCATGATTACACTTAGGGTGGGGAATATATATATATTGGCACATCTTGATTCTTTTTGTCCCCTTCCCCTCCCATACTTCCTTGAACCTTCCAACTCTTGATCCTTCTCCCATTTGAAAAGGCTCTATGTATTGAAGACTTACTATAAAACAGGCTGCAGAGCAGGGGACAGAGGTGGCTGTTTTGGGGACTTCCCTCTGAGGACTCACTGGAGGAGGCAAGATGCAAGCATGTGAAGCAGTACATACAAAGTAGCTAGTAGGACTGATGCTTGAATGAAGTTACGAAATAAATGTGTCAGCAATAGAGACTTTCTCCCCAAAGGCAATATTAATCCTGCCTCCAGAGAGGGCCTTGGGTGGGATAACAAGGCATCCCTGAGAGGAATGTACATATTGAAAGGCTTGGCTTGTAGGGGTCCTACAGAGAGAGAGAGGGCTGGGAAGAGAAGACTGAGCGAAGTTTGGTCCCACACATTTGGCCCCTAGGTACGGGGCACCCTAGAGGACTAGGGTGGGATAATATTGCATCTCCTGCAAGGCATGGGTCTATCTACAGGGATCCTAGGATACCTTAAGGATAACTGTGTGGGGCACTGGCCAACAGAGTGAGCAGGTCTGCAGGTGAGTGAAGGACAGTCTGTGGCTGTGGGCGGAGTATGGAGGAGGGAGAGGGATGCTGTGAATCTTTCCATCACAGGCTGAGATTGTCTTGTCTCTGCTAAGAAACTTTTCTAGAGCAGTAGGTTTTGAACCTTCCCTCTTTGCCCCAGTTTCTGCAACCAGGCCACCTACTCTCCATGGGTAGAGAGGGAAGCATCAGTTGTCCATTCAGCATCCTGTCCTTCTCCTCCTTACTGCAGGGTAAGGCCCAGTTGGCTTCCTGGATTCCTCTGTGATAGGGATAGAACTGGTAGTTATGTGAAAAACACAATGTACCTTGTAGGAACTTTTAGAAAATTATCCCCCATGCACCTGAAGGAGAATTTCCAGAACTTACTATTAAACCCACAGTAGAGCTTTGACAGCCAGCTTTTCTGGGACCTGAAGAGAGGAGCCAGTCTTAAAACAAAACCAGATGAATTAGGTATGGTGACATACAGCTGCAATCCCAGTACCCAGGAGGCCGAGGCAGGAGGATTGCTGTGAATCTGAGGCCAAACTGGACTACATAATGAGACCTTGTCTCAAAACAACACAAAATGGAAACCAGACAAAATGATCAACCAAGCAAGAAGATGAAGAGAAACTGGGGTCTTTATTAACATAGAGGAGTTGTGGGATCCTTGGACATGGAGACCTGCCTTCCTGTGGTCCCAGGGTTCTTGGGGCAATGACTCCATTCAGGTCTAGGCCAGTCAGAGGTGCTCTTTCTATTCCAGTTTGAGCCAAAAGCCTTCTGACTTACACAATTGTCTGGCCTCAAATTCTGTCCGTGAGGGCCCTGTCTATGACTCAAAGACAGAGACATCTGTCCATCTTGATCTTTTGGGATTTCTGTTTTACAACCAGGTTCTCCTTTACTGGAACTTTCACATTTCCATTCACCATTTTGAAAGAGTTCTGAAATGGGAGGTTCGAGGTCTGGCTCAGTTGCCGAGCATGTAAATCTTCCACTAAAGTCTTTGTCAGTTAAGACTTGGAAGAGTTAAACACAGCAGTGGGTGGAGGATGTTCAGAAGACCTCGGTTGGAATCTGTCAGGTGCAAGCTCTGTCTAGGCCCTTTGTTTGGGGACCACACTGGACTTCCTCCACAGCTAGGAAGTCATACATGGTTGGTGATGGCGGGGCAGGTGTGACATCTGGCCAAAGTGTGAGCAGAAGTGATGTGGGGCTGACGTGTCTAATAGCAGTTTTAGGACCCTCCTCCAGGGGGCTCTTTCCATGTCACACAGTGACCATCATGTGGTCAGGCAGGGTGCATCTCCCCGAGGGAGCCCAGAGTTGAGCTGTCTGCTGACCCACACACACAGGCACTGATAGAACAAGAAGTAAACTTTTCCTCCTACAAGTGTCTAAGATTTAGGGCTTACTCATTGAAGCAGCAGCATCTAGTTTATTCTGATTTGAGGAATATAAGTCACTTTTATGCACACATAAATAGTGGCCTTGAAACAAAACCCAGGCTGCTCTGGAATGGAGATGGAGCCCTCTCACTCTGTTATGCTGCCCTCAGGGGTGGGCAAAGTTTTTTTTTTTGTTTTGTTTTTTGAGACAAGGTCTTGCTTTGTAGTTTAGGCTGGCTCTGAGCTCACTATGTAATCCAGGCAAGCCTCAAACTCAGCAATCCTCCTGTCTCTGCCTCCTGAGTGCTGGGATTACAGGCATGAACCACCACACCCAGAATTGTGGTATGTGGTATTGATTGCTGGTGGGCCTGAGTCTCCACACCCAGCATTGTATGTGGTTACCGGGGATCAAACTCAGGACCTTGCACTTGCGAGGCAGGCGCTGGAACCACTGAGCTAAATCTTTGGCCCCACTTTTTGTTTTTTTTGACGTGGTCAGGTACAGTCATGAAAGCAGAGAGAGGGCACTCAGGAGAAAACAGTCTATTGCACTCACAGGCTCACCTGGGGAGGCACCAGGATGATCAGAAGTTGGGACAGGACAAAGGGGGAGCATAGGCCACAGCCCTTTTTGGGATTCCCATAGGAAAGGCAAAGCAGGCAAATGAGCAGTTTAGGATTGGCCAGTTTCAATCATTTGGGTGGCTTTGGTTCATTAGGGTGGCTCTTAGTCTCTTGGTACCTCATCCTGGGGTGATTAAGGAGATGAATTCTGCAAAGGCAAGCTCCTGTCTTCTGCCCCTGTCCACCCTTAGACTACTGTGTGGCCTGCATGGCGTGCTGTCTCTTGGACTTATTAGTGTAATGGTTTCTGCTGTCTCAAACCTCTCCTGTCTCCTACATCCTTACCCAAATGACCACATCATAAAAGTTTATAAACCAAGAACCACAGGAAAGAGTGGCAGTCACGACTGTCAGAAACCCCTTTGAGAAATGGGGAAAAGTCAAGAAAATCTTTCACTCTGATTAGAAGGTTCTGTGATCCTTGGTGCTTAACATGCTTAGCTCATGTCAAGGAAGTTCCTGTTCCCCCCAGGCTTTTCTACCCGAGACAGCATGCAGAGGGCAGATGAGCACTCACATGCCCTGCTTCCTGCTTTTGATGGCCAGTCCTATGAGTAACAGTCGCGTTTCTTAGTGTAGTGTGCAGAGCAAACTGGCTACCACCCAGCTCTCCAGTTCAATCCCATCTCCTTGACCACCTCTCCACTCTCTCCTCTCATAGCCCCTGGAGCTCTGTGTAGCACTGGACACCACTTTCCCAACCTTCTTCCTGTGTTGTGCTAGCGGCAGACTCCCACGCAGCACACTGTTCCCTCTCCACTGACAGTACTGACTCAGGCCTTAGGAATCACCTCTCCCAGCAAGCCAGCAGCAAAGCCACCATCCCCCTGTGTCTCATTAAGGTTCAGAAGATAAGGATCCTTGAAGTGGAAATATTCCTTAGCAATGAGTACTTAGAATGTAGTCTTAGTTACTTTTCTTGTCACTGGGACAATATACCAAATACCTGCAACTAAGAGGAGGAGAGCCTTACTTGACTCATGTTTTAGTTCATAGATGGCTGGCTCTGAGGCAGGGTGGCATGGCACAGGGGTGTTGTGGGGAAAAGCTCCTCCCTGAAGGCCCACAGGAGGCAGAGAGTAAAGGGAAGAGCCTCTGAGGAAGAGAAACTCTTCTGGGTCTCCCTCAGGGCTCCGCCTCTTCTGACCAGACCCTGCCTCCTAAGGCATGGTTAGCTGGTTAGCTATAAACTAGGAGAGTACCACCCCCATGGCCCAGTCACCTCCAGCCCTGCATATGGTTGTATGAGTTGTTTGTTTTGTTTTGTTCTTGAGAGGCAGGTACTAGAACCACAGAGCTAGATCCTCCAGCCAGCATGAGGTTTTGAGGAGACATCTGAATATAAACTATAATACCATGGCATCATTTCCCCTTCCACTCCTGTTTCTCAACCTTGCGAAGAGAAAGAAATGGGTCACTGGCCACGTGAGAAGGGCAAAGAAGATAACAGGCAGGGCTTGGCATATTTCTTCTACAATGGCTTGGTGTTTGACATGTGCCCATATAATCACATGAAGAAAAGTGATGGCTGGAACAACACAGCAGTGGCACAGTGAAGAGACAGAGCCCTGCCCTGGAGGGCACTGCCAATCTCCACAACCTGGCAAGGACGCAGAAGCTCTCCTTAAACAGCTGTCTCAATCTATTTCTACTGCTATAACTCCACACACCTGGCTGGGGAACAGACAATTTATTTCTCACAGTTTGGAGGCTAGAAAGTCCAGGTCTGAGGTCGGGGGAGGTTCCCTTTGTAAACAGCACAGGCCACGCCTACTGTGGGTCGCTCTATGTGCACAGAGTCACTTTTGGGCAGGGCTTCACCCTGACCAGCTCCATTTATAAAGCAGCTATCTGCTCTGTTTTGGGTGTTGATGCCGAGACAGAAGGGTGTGGAGACTTATCTGTGTGGACAGATTACCAGCTGATGTTGGGGCACCACACTGACAGATGAGGACAACCCCAGCCTCATAGCACAATCCTGAGGCACCACCCGATGCCCACATTAATCATGCTACTAGAAATGACTCCTGTGAAGTTAGGTTGAATCAGGGGCACAAAGGCACATGTCAGAGCAAAGCCACATCAGAGAAACCGGATCTGTGAGCTATGGGACACTCAGACCAGAATGATGCCCCTGGGCATGAAGAAGGGCACCAACTCTGGTCCCCTGGACACACACCAGCCATCACCTCATCGGCCCACCTGGTGCACGCGTCATGTCGACCATAGGCCAAGCTCCAGCTCTGTCTCCACTGTGGCGCATCTCCACCTCCTGCTTGGTGCTGTTCCTTGCTGCCTGATGTCCAGACTCAGGCTCTGAATGAGATCTGTATGCCCAGTAGTCCCTTGCTTGGGACCAGCTCTGCCTCTGTGACTTCTCAGACCAGGGTGCTGTGGTGACATCTCTGTGTGCCCTCACCTTTGGTTTCAGGGGCTTGTTGGAGTTCTGCAGCTGCCATTAGCAATTAGCCAATCTGTATCCTGTACCCTGTAGTGTGCAGTGTGATATGTGACTTGGTGTCATGAATCTGGGTAATTAAGACTGGAACGCAGTAAAAGTAACTGATAGCCTATTTCATGGCTATCAAGTGAGGTACTCAGGGAGATAAAGCTGATGCACTGATGTTGCTTGTGAACTCATTTTTGCCCAATAAATTCTGACACTATGGAGAGACTCAGACATGCCTGCTCTACGCTAAGGCACTGCTCATCCATGTCATGAGCTCTCATTTACACCATCTTCTGTGGTCTTCATGGGTGGGACAGGTTACTGCTGTAAAGGGGTAAAGTGCCTCCCACCTCTTTTATGAAGGCACTAACTCTATGCATAGCAGCTCTGTCAGCATGATGAGGGAACTCCCAAAGGTTCACTCATAATACTCATGCTGCGGACTGAATTTCAACATACACACTCGATGGTGATGGTGGGAGACACGTGGATAATGGCAAAGCCAAGAGGACCTACAGGCTGAACACATCCTGGAACCACTCTCAGAAACCCAGGCTGACATGGACCCAAACTGGAGAGGGACCAGAGCCCAGCACAGTCAGGGGTGCACTGGTGAAAGCCACCCTCCTGTGAATTATGTATCACGAAAGATGCTCTTCCTGAGCAGCTTGACAAAGGGCACAAAACCACACACACAGTCAGCCTCCACTCCTCCACTGGCCAGTACCTTTATCGTGGCACAAGTGGCACAAACTACACTCTGGTGGCTGAGAGAAGTTTTGTAAACCATTGGCTGGAGGCATCATCACTCAGTAATGAAGGTGTATTTGGAGACTTCCTGCAGGGCTGTTCCGAGAAACCATAGAGTGGAACAGCCAGTTCACCTAGAGGGGCCACTATAGAGCAGGCCTTGCCATGTGTCAGATCCTGAGCTAGCCTCAGGGAGCGTGTGGGTGTGAAGCTGGGTGAGAAAGGAGAAGACCATCAGGGTACGTTTTTCCAAGGCCTGGAGGCAGAAAAAACCTAGCAATTAGGTAAGTAAGAGGGAGCCAAGCACTGTAACAGGACTGTTCTGGGTGCTTCCTGTATGGATCAGCCTGCATTTATATGGGAGGCCCAGGGACAAAAGTCATCTGGACAGTGAGTTTGAATAACACTGGAAAGAGATGAAGAAACTGCTTTCTGTCTCCATTGTATTAGTGCAGATAATAGGATATAATAAATTGGCAACATCTGTATTTTTCTTTTTTCTTTTTCTTTTTTTTTTTTTTTTGAGACAGGGTCTCGCTTTGTAGTTCAGGCTGGCCCTGAGCTCACTATGTAGCCCAGGGAAGCCTAGAACTCAGCAATCCTCCTGTCTCTGCCATCTGAGTGCTGGGATTACAGGCGTGAGCCACCACGTCCAGCAGCATCTGTATTTTTGCTATAAAGCACAAGACTGGGAACAGGGCAAGTAGCAACACCCAAGGATCAAAGGCATGAACCTAACTTCTCACTTACAGTGTGGCAGTTTTTGCACTTTGCTTTCTGCCACATCATTAGTTTACAGTTAATGAAAAGCAGGGGATTTATATGCAAGAATTTGTGACAGGCTCTCCAATCATCCTACAGCCCTCTCTTGCCCAACCTAGGAATCCTCTCTCCTCGAGGTAGGTGCAGAGAGAGGTAGAAGCTGCAGACAGGTGAGTAGCCAAATACTGGGTTAATCAGTTTGTATCTGTTATCGATTTGTATTTGTTGGACATCTGCCTTGTGCCAAGCTCAGGGACCTGGAAACCAGGAATTAATTCACAATGAGGTAAGGAAATATCCTTCTGATCTTTAAAAGAAAAAAGTTTTAAATCTCCATGGGGATTTTCATTGGCAGGAGACTTTGTACAATTTATTTTGATGGAGTTCCTAAAAGGGAAGTGTCTCAGTGCTGGTAGAAAGAAACACACAGAGGCCACACAGCTTTTTCCAAGTGCATGGTCCCCATCCACTCACATTTGGTGCTAGGTGTGAAGAATCCCATCCCAAAATAAACTGGGCAGTCAAGCAGAGGTCTAGATTAGGGCTGCTGGGGCAGGGTACTTTTACTGAGGGATTATTTTTTTCTTTGTTGTCTGTTCTTCCCAGGCCTCAGGGCTTGATGAGAAAATGCTGAATCTGAGTATGGTCTTGTGGAATTATAAAGAAATGACTGAGAGTGATGATGTCCGGGGTTGAGCTGTCCACTGGGGTCTGCTTGGATTGCATCTGGAGTCCTGTGGTATAGAATGAGAGGCCACTATGGAAACCAGTTCTTTACACATAAGGGACAGACAGGCCCCATCTCAGCAAAGGGCAGACCTTTACCTAGCTTCAGCACTCATCCTCACAGATTGTGGGTGCTCTGCCTAGGGCAGAGACTGCCAAGACTGTGAGACTCCAAAACCAGTATCAGTTACCAGTGCTGATCATTGCTGCTCTCTCCTGGGGCCATGAAGAGAGGGGCTATTAGCAACCAGGCTTCTGGCCTCTGCTTTTGGGATCGCTGGTGGATGAATGAGTATGACCTGAGGTACAGAAGGCATCCAGTCCTGCCCACAGCAAGATGGAGAGGGAGACTTAATTGTCCTTTGCTCAAAGAGGCGTGGACAATGAGGGTAGGACCAGTGAGGGCAGAGAAACATGTGAAAGGTCACTAACCTAGAGAAGTATATGGCTACGTCTCCTGGGAAGGGAGGGCCTCCTGTCAGGTTTGGTACAGTATGGAATGTCTTTGTCCATTTTTCTTGAAGCACTCACAGCTCCATGTCCCCTTTTTAAAACAGAGAAACTGTTTTAGGTATTCAGCAGCAAAGCAGGGACACATGGCCAAGTCTGCAAGTATCTTTGTGCTACTGGTAACTAGCAAGAGACAGGTTTTATATGGCTTCTGAAGAACAGTGGTGATCTGTGAATGAGCCTAAACTTTACAGTTCTTTGGATTTTTCGCGGTGAAAAACTCAGAAATCCAGAAAGAGCCTTCTGGGTCAGTGGGCTCCGGGAGGAAATGTCTAGTAGGAAGTCTGGCAGAGATGAAAGTGTCCTCAAGATCCTGAGGCACCCAGAACTTATATTTAGGGTTCACGAAAGGGTTTCCTGGTCCTCTGAGTGGAAATTCTTCCTTGGAATGTCTCTGGTGAAGCCATCTATATGGGGACCTCCCAATTTGTAAAATTTTGATTTGTTTACCCCGCTCTTCTTCGTGAAGTGGTGCAAAACCCTGAAGTAGGCACTAGGAGGCAACAAAGAACCATTCACTACACATGGGGCTATGGAGTGGGGAGGTATCCTGGTGCCACGCAGGAGAATGGCTCTGTAGCAGGGCATCCTGGTGACTTCAGAGAGATGAGGCCTCCTCCATCCTCTGTGCCTGGACAGACCTGGCCTTGAGATTCCCCTCCCTGGCACCAGAAGCTTGTGCCTTTTGGTTTGGACCACCATGGAAAGCTGGGGCCGAGAGCTGCAGATCCTATCATAACGTAGAAGAAATGGGCTCTTCACTAACACTGCACTGAGTTCTCATGCAGATAAAATATCCCGGTTTCACATACCCAGGTAATGTCTTCACTTTGACCACCCCAGCTGAGACACTCCCTGACCCAGTAGCCACTAACTTCATATTCTGATTGATGACTCATAAGCAATGGTCTGTCTGCTCTAACTCCCAACCCCAGCCCCTGAAGGATTCCACAGACAACCTAGGTCACAAACCCTAAAGAAACAGTTCTCTAGTACTACTTTTCTGAGGAATCTCCACACTGATCTCCACAAGGGTCGCACAAGTGTGCAATCCCACCAGCAGTGGAGAAGGGTTCCATTCTCCCCACAGCTTCGCCAGCATTTATCATTGGTTGACTTTGTAATAGCAGCCATTCTTTGTGGAGTGAGATGGAATCTCAAAGTTGTTTTAATTTGCATCTCTCGAGTGACCAGTGATGTTGAACATTTCTTCATATGCTTCTTGGCTGCTTTGACTTCTGCCTCTGAGAAATGTCGGTTCATTTCAGATGCCCATTTTTGAATTGGGTCTTTAAACTTGGGGAGACTGATTTGTTTAAGTTCCTTTATATTGTAGATAATAGCCCTTTGTCTGACAAACAGCTAATAAAGTCTTTTTCCCATGTTGTTGGTTGTGATTTAGCGGTGCCAATGACTTCTTCTGTTGTGCAGAAACTTTTTAGTAGGATGAGATCCCATTTGTTGATTCTTTCTGCTAGCCCATTTGACCCTGCTATCCCCCTGCTAGGAATATACCCAAAGGAATTTAAAAAATCACATTGGAAAGACAGATGTACACCCTTTGTCATAGCAGCTCAGTTTGTGATAGCTCAATCTTGGAAACAACCCAAATGCCCATCAACTGGACACTGGATAAAGAAGATGAGTTTTTTTAATGGAGTATTACTCTGCCATAAAGAATGACAAGATTGATTCATTTATGTGCAGATGGAGACACGTGGAGGACTAATAAGTGACACTAGGACACTAATAAGTGAAATAAATAGATCACAGTATGCAAATACCAGATCTTTTCTTTGATATAAGTACCTGTAGAGGTAAAGGAGCTCTAGAATGTATGATAGTTTTTGTAGAATGGGAAATATCCAAAAGGAATTTGGTGTGGGAACGTAATGAGGGGAAGGAATAAATATGACTTGAAAAAAATAAAAGTATGTATATAGGGGATGGGTGGGCAGGGATGTGGGTAAAAATGAGAATTGACCTGTGTCACAAATTGGTACAAATTCCCCAATGTTGTGTGTGATTGTGAGCTGCGTATATAATGTACCAATAAAGTTTACTGAATAATGAAAAAAAAGAGACAGTTTTCAGTGGCTCAGGAGATAGGGATTATTCAGATGCAGAGCAGCTGCCATTGTGAGCCTGGCCCTGTCAGAGGCAGCCCAGGAGTTGCAGTACCGTGGTGGACCAGCAGGGGGCGGCGGTGCTTAGCGGATGATGCCCCAGAGAGCACGCTCAAGGGCTCCTCTGTGATTGGACAGCAGCACCGTTGGGGCAAGAAGCCAACGGGCAAGGCAGTTAGATCCGCGTAAACTCCGGGCCAGGCGAGAACCGGTGAGAGCGGAGGAGAATGAGGGTGGGCGAGGACAGATGGGACAGGTGGGCAAGTGAGGCCCTAAGAGGCCTGCTGAGGGAGTGGGTGGGAAGGCCAAAATGTGGGCGCCCAGGCCTTACTATCCCGCAGTTACTGGAGTGGGTCGCCACTGACCTGTGGTGGGGAAGGTGCAGGCCTTGAACGAGGGCCATGGCGAAGGCGCCGACCCTGGGCACTGAGTCGGGTCCTGGACCCACTAGACCTAGAGTGAGGGCAGCGGGAACCAAGGCTACGGGTTCCTCCATTCCTCTGGAGGTGCCAGGCCTGCACCAGAGACCGCTTCCGCAGAGGGAGCAGCAAGGTCGCCCCCTGGTGGGCAGGGGCGTTTCAGCCTGGATACACGGGTTCCAGGAAGACACGTGGTCGGCTTTCCTTTCTGAAACTGTAGAATCAGTACTGGATGTTTTCAGTATTAGGGTTCACATACCTAGCATCCCCATACGGAGAATGTTTAAATACAGGAAATTCATTATGGGTTAAGACATATTGTCATCAGCCTCCCCCACACTACCCCTCTTTCTTTGAACACACTTATCCCATCATTTTTGCCAGTTTCTGAAGCAGTTCTGGAAGTCCTCTTTCCTGAGTGTCTTTGGTTGTGATGCCTCAGGGTCCTGAATTAATTCAAAATGTTTTCCTTTCATGGCCACTTTGACTTTGGGGAAGAGCCAGAAGTCACATGGTGTCAGAGCCAGTGAATAAGGTGGATGAGGACAAATAGTAATGTTTTTATGAGCCTGCCTTTCCTGTGGATGGCCTTTGACATTTGGCATTCCCTGTAATTTTGATCCTACCTCATAAGACACTCATAAAAGAAGACTTCTAGAACTGCTTCAGAAAGTGGCAAGAATGATGGGATAAGTCTGTAAAGCAAGGAGTGTATTTTGAGGGGGATGATGGCAATATGTCATACTGTAATAAAGTTTTAAAACAAGCATCACCATATTTTTATTGTACTTCGGGCATACAAAATAGTTGGAAATAATTTACAGTGAACTCATACACTTAGAGCTTGACATTAATGTTCAACTACTCATGTTTTTTCTCATTATTTTTTGTCTTTTCTTCTCTCCATTTATCAATCACCTGATCAACTTATTTTTGTTGTAGTAAAATACACATACTGTAAGCGGAGATATTGAATAGCCTGTTAGAAATTTGAATTGGAAGTCGCAGGCAATGTCAGAGTTAGAGTTAACCTTTGGAACTATCACCACATGGATGGCATTTAAGCTAAGGGACAGGATGGAAGTACCTAAACTGAGAGTGTCCACAAAGAAGAGAGGAAGCTAAAAGAGGAGGTAAAAGTTTGGTTATCTGTGAGGAATGCTACTATGTAGGCTGTTTTCAGAGGAGAATTTTAATGACAGCTTGAGTGGAATAAAGGGGCCTTTTAATCAAATGGATTTTTACTTTTTTTTTTTTTTTGAGACAGGGTCTCGCTTTGTAGTTCAGGCTGGCTCTGAGCTCACTATGTAGCCCAGGCAAGCCTCGAACTCAGCAATCCTCCTGCCTCTGCCTCCCGAGTGCTGGGATGACAGGCGTGAGCCACCACGCCTGGCTTAATCAAATGGATTTTTAAGACAGAAAAATTGGAATGGTATGTTTGGGTGCCAGTGTAACTGAACTCAAAGAAATGGGTGATATAATGTAAATGAAAGAGAACATCATAGGAGCAAGTCCTTGAACACAAGAGGGGAGGATACCTAGAACAGATGAGGAGCTGGTTTTGAAAGAAGCAGGGTATATTCTTTTGTAAGAGGGGAAGCTGGGACAAAAGGTCCTGATCAGGTAGGTAGTAGGAGGAGATCTGCTTGTACACAGGCACAGGCTGCCAGTAGGGGGAATAAGGACAGGGGAGGAGATATGATGTACTGAACGAGAGGCCTGAGACACCATCCCGGGGAGGGGAACTGTGAACTGGGCAGTAGAGTTGAATTGCCAGGCAGTGTTGAGTGCCTGTTTGAGAAGTGTAGTCATGAGCTTGTGCGACCAGCCTGTGTGGTATTGTTTGTTTAACCTTGGAAGGGTGTTATGATCATAAAACGCGGTAGTGGATGAAAAGCAACTAGTGCCAGGTACATGATGAATGCCACCTCTTTTTGTTTTAATTTGTGTTTGAGACAGTCTCGCTGTGTAGCTCAGGCTGGTTTTGAGCTTGTGGTCCTCCTGCCTCTGCCTCCCTACTATTGGGGTTATAGAGTTGTACCACTGTGTAATGCTTGTCACCTCTTATTTGAGTTCTTGTTTTTTTCTTTTCTCTTTACACAAATGTGATTGAGGAGGGCTAATGTTTACTTCCTTACTGGATCTTCTCCTTAGTGTGTGCTTCAATTCAGCATCAACTGCAATTTGTACCTCTTTGAAAGCTTGGCTCCTAATGAAATTACATTTATATGTAGCTTCATAATTCAGCCTGTTTGCACTTCAGATTCATCGCCTTGGACTGGAGTGAGTTAGAAGTTTGTCACGTGACAGTTCTCAAGTTTTATGAAGATTTTTTTATTATGGCATTTCACACTAGATCTGATGTACTGATGGTTACAGAATCTAACATCACCAGAGCTACAGATCTAAGGTCACTAGGAGTAGTTTTCAGTTTAATAGGTTGTCACTTCTCCCTGATCACTTGGGCTGTATTAATATACAAATTATAGTAACGGCTAACATTAAGCTTGTAAAAGTGCCAGGCACTTTGCTAAGTGCGTTATATGTTACATGTATAATCTTATTTAGTCCTCACTTGAACTCTCTCAAGGCCAGTACTATCATTATGATTGTTTATCAGGTAGAAAAATACTCAGAGAGGTTAAGTGACTTGCCCAAGATACACATGGTCTGATGTGCAGTTTCTAGTTTCACTGTGGACTTTTTTTTTTTTTTTTGAGACAGGGTCTCGCTTTGTAGTTCAGGCTGGCTCTGAGCTCACTTTGTAGCCCAGGCAAGACTTGAACTCAGCAATCCTCCTGCTTCTGCATTCTGAGTGCTGGGCTTAAAGGGGGAGCCACCATACCTGGCTTTTTTTTTTCACTGTGGACTTTTAACTTTGTTGTTGTGGTTGTAAATGTTAAATGGCTTGGCCATCACCTGTCTGTAGTGATACTTATATGGATTAGGGCTGGATGATGCATACTCATAATTCCAGCCATTTTGGAGGATGAGGCAAGATCATCATGAGTTTGAGATCAGTTATGTGACTTTGGTTCAAGTATTTCACTTCTGTTTGCCTTTGTTTCTTTATTCATAAGATAAGAATAATAGTATTACCAGCCTAATAGGAATATTGTGAAGATTATAGGAGTTAATATATTTAATATGGTGGCATGATGGTAGTGTGTATACTCAAAGGTTCTTGCTGTAACATCTAGGTAGAGTTTTAAGATTGCAGGGCACTATATCACTTTGACCTCAGGGATCACTTACTTCCTCTCATATCATTGTCCCTGTAAGGTAAGCAAACCTTAGTAGTAGTTTGCTTAGATAATAGTTTGCTTAGATAGTAGTTTGCTTCTAGATATAAAACATAATTTAGATTTCTTTTTTTTAAGTTGAATCTTTATTGGTACATTATATATACACAACACAATTACGCTCAACATTGAGAACTTGTACCAGTATATGACATGACTTAATTCTCATTTTTCCCTTTCCCCTATCTACCTTATAACCCTCTGCCTCATATGTGCAAGCTTTGTTTCCTCTTTTTTACCATCGATTTTTTTTTGAGTTCTAGAATGCATGATAGCTTTTGTGAAATAGTAAATATTCAAAGGGAAATGGGGTTTAGGGGTAAGTAATGAGGGGAAAGGATTTAGATTTCCTTGAATTCTAGAATGTATGATAGATTTGTGAAATAGGAAATATTCAAAGGAAAAAAGTGGTAGGGGAAAGTAATGAGGGAAAAGAATAAATATGATTTAAAAAGAAAAAGAAAGCACATGTATATAGGGAGTGGGGGATTGTAGGGTGGGTAGGGATATGGGTAAAAATGAGAATTAGCTCATGTCATATACTGGTACAAATTCCCCAGTGTTGAATGTGATTGTGAGCTGTATGTAAAATGTACCAATAAAGAATTCAATTGAAAAAAAGAGTTTAGTTTTCTGTCAGAATCACCTGACCAATGAGTTTGTTTTTTTTTTTTTTTTTCAGCTTTATTTGGCCTGGCTCTGCCTGGCACATAAAACAGAGACAAAAAGTTTAGGGATAATGTGATTCCATCTCATCGTTCCCAAATCAGCCTCCCATTGTAGAGATTTGGTTAGAAAGACTAAAGGACATAGCCAGCGCTGGGCACAACGTGTAGCAGATGATGTGGGTGATTGGGCTGCAAATGAAACATCCAAAAAGATCTATAAAATCTTTAAAGTTAGTGTTATGGGTTCTGTCAGTTATTGATTAAAAGCAAGTAGGCAGGCTTGGCATTTGAGACCAATAAAAGTTTAAAACAATCTTTGTTAATACACAACAGGGAGAGTAAATGCCTGATATAAAGTAATGGTTCCCTAGTGAGTTGCATCAGAATCACCAGAGGGGAGTTTATGAAGTCTTACAGGATGATGGGCCACACTTTACAGATTTGGAATCAATAAACCATAGTGTGGTTCTGGAATCAGCCTATTTTTAAGAGCTCTCTAGTGACTCAGATGTGCAACTGGTATGGAATATCATTAGTGCAAATCAATGCTTTTTATTGCTGACTCTGTTTTTGAATTTTCAATCCATTTTGAAAAGATACTGATGCTCTGGAGCCACCCCAGGGATTCAGCTTTAATTGGCTCAGATGAGGTCTGGACATTGCATATTTTAAAAGCTTCCTGGGTGATTCTTCTGTGCAGGCAGGTTTAAGAGTCATGACATAGATACACTAGATTTCCTATCATAATTTAATTACTCTTGAACTTAAAATGGACATAGCTTTGGGTAGCATTTTATCATGAAGAAAGTGAGAAAAATTATCATTTTGAACTTCTCCAGTGCTAGTATTCAGTTTGATAATCAACCATGAAACAAATTAAACCTCTCTTCCTTTAAGTTGTGTTTTATGAGTGTTGTCTTAGTGATGAAAAGCTAACCAATATAGAAAATTGATGCCAGAGACGTGAGCTTGTTGCTGTGATTATACCTGACCATGTGTGTCAGAAATCTTGGAACTGATTTACAGGAAGAGTTTGGGAAAAATTTGGAAATGTGGGCTAGAGGGATGCCCTGTGGGCTATAACCAAGAAGATTGTAGGGGTAGGGCACCCCAACCCCCATGGAGCTCACATACTACCACTGTATGCTCTGGATTCTAGATGTAGAACTATAGAACTTAATGTTAGCTTTTCTAGGTTTTGGTCCAATTCTTTCTATTCCTTAGTTACTTTTTCACATTACTGAGACAAAATACTCAACATCTAAAGTTACAGGAGGAAAGATTTATTTTGGCTTATGGTTTATAGAGGTTTCAGTTCACAGTTGACTGGCTCCAAGGCAGGTCAGATGGCAGAGGGACATCAAGGAGAAGAAATAGTTCATGGCAGGCAGAAAACAGCAAACGCAGCAAGGATCAAGTGACAGCAGCATCTTTCTTTCCCTTATATTCTAGCCAGGTTATCCACCCTTAGGGCAGGTAATATTCACACTCAGGTTGGGGCACCCTTAATCCTAGCCTTATACTCTGACTCAATCCCAGCCTCACATTTTTTTTTTTTTTTGAGACAGGGTCTCGCTTTGTAGTTCAGGCTGGCTCTGAGCTCACTATGTAGTCCAGGCAAGCCTCGAACTCAGCAATCCTCCTGTCTCTGCCTCCCGAGTGCTGGGATTACAGGCATGAGCCACCACGCCCGGCACTATCCAGCCTCACATTTTCAATCCAATTATCACATATCCTAGATCCAACCACCTCCAAAAAGCTATACTTCTTACTATATAAGGCTTTTGGAGGGAAATCTAGATATAAATCATCACAATCTCCATGTTCCTCCTTTTTGGAATAAGAATGTTTACACTGTGCCATTTTATTTTGGGATTAAATTACTTCCTTTAAACTTTTACAGAGCTCCACAGCTAAGAGTATGTCTTGGGTCTCAGAGATGACTTTTACTTGCATTTGAACAATGTTAGAACTCTTGAGACTTAGAGGAAGGAATTAGTGCTTTTGTAGTTGTTTGCAGGTTAGTTAGGGTGGGCAGAATTAGGAAGTTTTTTAATATTTGGGGATTAAGTATGGTTTAAGGTGTTGTGTTTAGTTATTAGTTTGATGAGGGGTGGAATATGATGGATAAGTTTACATGTCAACTTGAGTGACTTGGGAGGTGCCCAAGAAATTGATGTAGTATACTTCTGGCTATGTCTGGGTAGGTCACAGAAGTATGTTTTTTAGGACCTACATCTGGTTACTAGCCCTTCTTTTTTTTTGTTTCCTTTCTCTGTTTTCTGGCTGCCATGAGTTAAGGACCATACCCTTTGGGCCAAGATGTTTGTGCCTTTGAGCCAGGCAGTGACGGACTGAATCACCAGAAACATGAGCCAGATTAAACCTCTTCAAATTGTGGCTGTTGAGTCTTGCATCCCAGCAACAAAAATCTAAGCATTATACGTAGGGAATTTTATGAGTAGCCCAGGCTGAGGTCCTATCCTCAGAGTTCCTGGTTTTGTTGATCTGGTGTGGTTTCAAATTGGAATTTGCAAAGGTTTCCAGTTAATTCAAATATACAGATGAACTTGTTAATCAGGCATAACATGTAGATTCATAGTATTTTTAATTTGCACTACATTAGCATGTTTTCCCTCTGTAAACTTCCCTCACCTGTTTCCTTGCTTCCATACATTCACTTATAATTATCTCAGTGTCCTTTCTTTCCACACCTTCCTGGCTTTTAAAATAATATGTACTGAGTGCCCACTTTGTGCCAGACATTTTTCTTTGTGAGAGGTGACAAGAAGGACCAAGTGACCCATTTCATAGTGTTTGTATTGGAAGAGATAGACAATAAGCATAAGAATTTGCA
>PVIC010016869.1:22652-33515 GCA_004025085.1 Thryonomys swinderianus
AAAAAAAAAAAAAAAAAAAAAGAATTTGCATACAAAAACAAACTTTCAGGTGTGCTTTTAAGAAAGATAAATCCAGGGCTGGGGATTTAGCTCAAGTAGTACTGCACCTACCTTGCAAGCACAGGGGCCTGAGTTCAATCCCCAGGACTGAAAAAAAAAAAGTTTCAGATGCTTCACATTGTCCACAAAACTACTTTATATTCTTGTTGTTGTGTGTGTTTGCTTTTAGTTGTTCTAGTAAGTATGTAGTAGTATATCAGTTTTTTTTTTGCTTTTTGAGACAGGGTCTCGCTTTGTAGTTCAGGCTGGTCCTGAGCTCAGTATGTAGCCAAGGCAAACCTCGAACTCAGCAATCCTCCTGTCTCTGCCTCCTGAGTGCTGGGATTACAGGCGTGAGCCACCACGCCTGGGCACTGTGGTATGTGGTATTGATTGCTGGAGGGCGTGAGTCTCCACACCCAGTATTGTATGTGGTTACCGGGATTGAATTTAGGACCTTGCACATGTGAGGCAGGCGCCGGAACCACTGAGCTAAATCTCCAGCCCGGCTTTTTTTTTGGAGACAGGGTCTCACTTTGTAGTTCAGGCTGGCTCTGAGCTCACTGTATAGCCCAGGCAAACCTCGAACTCAGCAATCCTCCTGCCTCTGCCTCCCAAGTGCTGGGATTACAGGCGTGAGCCACCACACCTGGCTCTGTGGTATGTGGTATTGATTGCTGGTGGGCGTGAGTCACCACGCCCAGGATTGATGTGGTTACTGGGGATCGAACTCAGGACCTTGCGCTTGTGAGGCATGCACCAGAACCACTGAGCTAACTCTCCGGTCCACATATTTGACTTTTCTGTGAATTTTCTTCCTTCAGTTTCTTTTAGTACTTTAGTGCAGAACTACTACTTGTAAATTCTCAGTTTTGATAGATCTTCAAGTACATACTTTCATACACGCACATGTGCATGAACACACTCTCTTATGTATACTGTATAGATTATCAACATTTGTCCTTTTAGCATATGTTTCCTGAGATAGAATCCTAATTCAATGGCTATTTTATTTCAGTGGTTCCTTTAGGTTTTTCACTCTTGCTATTGAGAAATCAGCTTCAGTCTAATTGCTTCTTTGAAGATAATTTATCTTTTTTCCTTTTCAGAAAATCTCAGGCTTTATTCATATACCCTGTGTCCTCAAAATTAAGACCTACCTGGAAAACAAGTTCTAGCATGATTTTTAGAAGACATCCTGGAAAATGAGTCCTAATACATCATACAGTTTGCAGGAGATTATGCTAGAATTTATTTTCCAGGTTGGTCTTAGTTTTTGGAAAGTTGTGGTATTATTTCTCTTCTTTCCTCTCTTCTCTCCATCTGAGATTTCCAGTTTCACTTGAATTAGACTTGTTCACCATATCTTCTGCTTCTTCACTTCTCTTCTGTACTTTTCACTTTGTATCACTTTGTTTCTCCTGATTTTATTACGGTGTACTGATTCTGTAATTGTATATGTTCTGCTATCTAGCACTTCACTGGTATCCTAGTTTCAGTTGTTATACATTTTAATATTAGTTTTTTGAGTCACAGAAAGTTTTCATTCAGTTCCTTAACAAAATTTTCATTTTTTATTTTATATTAAGTGGAGAAGTTTAAAATTCTTTGTTAAATCTGATACCTGGAATTATTTTCCATCTGTTTATGTCATCTGTTATTTCTCTAGCCTTATGTTAAAGATGGATCAAATGAGTAGGAAGAATCAAAATAAAAAGGCTATTAAGAAGCCTTGGCATTAGTCAAAGACAGACAACAGATAATAGTAGTAGCATTAAGAGAGAAAGTGATATTCAGGATGCCCAGCACAACTTGATGATAGATGGCACATCAGAAGTAAATGAGAGGTGCGTGAAGGATGATTTCTAAATTCTCTAGGTAGATATGTTGTCATTACTTTCTGAAGGGAGGAGACGGTAGGGGAAGGGTTAGTTATTGGTAATGTTTTTTGTTTGTGGGACATCAAAGTAATCATTAGTTTGGTTGCATGTTTAATGAGATTGAAGAGGTGTGAGATATCCAACTGTAAGATAGTAGCAGTTTTCTCTGTAGGGGATAGTTGACATACCTGCGACTTTTTTTTTGTATCAGTATAATTGAGGACAAGGGTATGAATGAGATCTTCCAGGGAAGTACTAGAAATCTTGAGGTGAGAAGAGTTCTTAAAATTGCACCATTAAATATCCAGATTGAGGGAGATGAGCTGAGCTGGGACAGAGGAAAACCAGGAGGAGTATCCCACAGTATCCAAGGCACGAGGTTTCATAGGAAGGTGTTATCAATAGTATGATATGCTGCTGACAGTTAAAGTAAAAGAAGAAAGAAAAAGGGCCAGAGATTTAGCTTAGTGGTTCTGGCGCCTGCCTTGCAAGCACAAGGTCCTGAGTTTGATCCTGGGGACCACATAGAATGCTGGGCGTGGTGACTCACACCCACCAGCAATCAATACCACACCCCATAGTGCTGGGCGTGGTGGCTCACGCCTGTCATCCCAGCAGAGACAGGTAGATTGCTGAGTTTGAGGCTTGCCTGGGCTCCATAGTGAGCTCAGGGCCAGCCTGAACTACAAAGCAAGACCCTGTCTCAAAAAAAAAAAAAAAAAAAAAAAAAAGAAGAAGAAAAACAATTTGTAGCCCAGGCAAGCCTTGAACTCAGCAATCCTCCTGCCTCTGCCTCCCAAATGCTGAGATTACAGGCATAAGCCACCATGCCTGGCTTTGTGGTATGTGGTACTGAGTGCTGGAGGGCATGAGTCACCACACACAGTATTGTTGTGTGTGGTTACCTGGGATCAAACCAAGGACCTTGCGCTTGTTAGGCAGGTGGCAGAACCACTGAGCTAAATCTCTGGCTGTAAAGAAGAAAAATTTAAAAGCTAGTAATTCAAAATTTAAAGGCCAGGTAACATGGTAGCTTCAGAGAGAACATTTTATTTTTGCATAAAGCAAAAATCTATATTGAGGGGGCCGGAGGGTTAGCTCAGTGGTTCCGGTGCCTGCCTCGCAAGCGTAAGGACCTGAGTTCAATCCCCGGTTACCACATATAATGCTGGGCGTGGTGGCTCACGCCTGTAATCCCAGCACTCGGGAGGCAGAGACGGGAGGATTGTTGAGTTCGCGGCAGCTTGCCTGGGCACCATAGTGAGCTCAGGGCCAGCCTGAACTACAAAGCAAGACCCTGTCTCCAAAAAAGCAAAAAAAAAAAAAAAAAAAAAAAATCGAAATGGGGTAAGGAATGTATGAAGGTGATTAAATGAAGACAGCAAGTGCTTAAGTCAACTCTTTCAGGAAAATGGGAGAGAAATGGTGTGGGATCTGAAGGAGATTGTGGAGATGAAGGAATATTGGAAGTTGTACAAACTCCCAATCACATGTCCCAGATGTGGTGGCAAGATTATAAAAGACAAGACAAGAATTTAATGTGAAAATAGGCGGCCCAGAATGGTCAAGGATTTGTCTGGAAAGGGTAAGGAGTGGTGTGGGGAACAGTCGAGTGGAGAGCACCAATGTGAGCAGGGTCCTAGCAACAAAGAAATATGACATTCTAACAGGAACAGCTGGCAGATTAATGGGAAATTTGTTTCTTCCCATGGATTAATTTTTTCCTGTATGGGAGTTTCCTGTAGGAATCATGCTGCCCTTAGCTGCACTGTTGTCTTGCCATCTAAGATATCACATTGAGATCCCCACTGTGACCAGCGGTGTGGGGAGTTTTTCCTTTCCACAAACCAACTGCTGGGTCTTCAGACAAGGCAATGTAGGCTAATAGGCTCAGACTTGTAATACGAAAAGCCAATTTAGGAATTTGTGGCTTGGGTGGTCTCTATCAAAGGAACATTGTATGAAACTTGAGTAAGACGTGTGTAACAAGGAGAAGATAAACACGGAGAAAGAAAAAAGGCTGGACAGTGAGAGCATTCTGAAACCGAGTGGGAGACATGACTCGTGCACTGTCACCACAGTGGGAAGGGAGATGTGTGCACAGAGGTGGTATGCCAGGCTTGTGAGTACCACGAGACTAGGGATTTCCCCCTGATCTCTTTATCCACGAAGTGCTGGGAGTGAGGAAGGACATATGGAGGTGTTAAATGTATAGGCAAATAGAAAAGATTGGAAATAATTTCTGGAGGAGGGAAGAAGTGAAGTAATCCCTGTGATCTAGTAGGCCACTTTGAAAGCCCATTACAAGTTAATGTACATATTGGTTGGGATTAGATACAATTATGAATAGCAAAATGAAATACAAGTGATTTTAAAAAACTGTATGCTTAGGACTGGGGATTTAGCTCATGTCACCACACCTACCTTGGCCTGAGTTTGATCCCTAGTACCATGAAAAATAAAACTGTAAGCTTATTTATCTCCTGTGAATAAAACAGACTTGAAATTAGGTCAATCTGGCTTTCCAGTTACATGTATACTTAATCACTTTTTAAATAATTTTCTTTTAACTTGCCTCCCTAGTATTTGAAGCTAGGGTCACGATTATCCCTTCTCTCAGTGATGGTATGAAGCTACAGTTTCAGTGGCGTTCGGGGCCAAAGGGCTCTGTAAGTTGTGTTAAGCATGCAGCCTCAGAACTGTTACATGTGTACTTTGCAGCATCTGGTGGACCCACGTCTTACATTTGTTACCCTTTTCTAATGGTTATGGGAGCTGCTCATGTAGTAGTAGTTGTCTTTGCTCTCAAATCAGGAAAAGTTGGTTGCTTTTGTAACAAAGGATGGCAACCAATTTAATATACTTTATCTTTTTTTCTGTTTGTTTGTTTTTCTTAATTTTAGGACTTCTTTAGATAATTTTCTGTTCTATACCTTCTCCGTAGTGATTTAAAAAATTTGTTGATGGTATATTTTAATTGTTCAAATTCATCAACTTTTTCTGTAGTTTTTTTTTTTTTTTTTTTTTTGAGACAGGGTCTTGCTTTGTAGTTCAAGCTGGCCCTGAGCTTACTATGTAGCCCAGGCAAGCCTTGAGATCACCAATCCTCCTACCTCTGCCTCCCGAGTGCTAGGATTACAGGCATGAGCCACCATACCCAGCACTGTGGTATGTGGTACTGGTTGCTGGTGGGTGTGAGTCACCATGCCCAGTATTGTTGTATGTGGTTACCGGGGATCAATCAGGGATTTTGCACTTGCTAGGTAGGTGCTGGAACCACTGAGCTAAATCTCTGGCTGTCTGTAGTGTTGCTTTAACTCAGAATTCATTCTTACCCTGAAATAATAAGTAGCTTATTTTATTTTTAATATTTTGATGTTTATCTTGTTATGCTATTCTAGGCTGTGACATAATGTTTCTTTTTTTTGGTAGAAAAGTAGAAAAGTCAGTTGTTCTAATCCTAGTTAGTTTATTAATTTCCCTGCTAATATGTAGTGTCACCACTATCATGTAACAAATGCTGTATGTACTTGGTTTGTTTTTGTGCCCCTGTTCAATTTGGTTACCTCTTTGTTCATCAGTACATAAAATCAGTTTGCTTACTTTGGCTTTTAATACATCCTGAAATTTGATAATGTAAAATTATCAAATTTGATAATGTAAAATTCCCCCCATTTGTTCTCCCATCCCACAGTTGTTTTTTTCTGTTCTTGGATTACATTCTGTAGCTTGTCTACACATAAATAGGTGCATGTGTACACTCACACACATGCACACACACACAACACATATTCCACTCCAATTTAAGTTGGATGTGTGTTAACTCTATGGACTACTGGGGAGTTAATGCCCTAATTATGATTTTGAGCTTTTTCTTTCTAGAATAGAGGTTCTTTATCCTATTTTTATACTTCTTAATAAAATTTTACAGTTTTCACTCATAGTGAAATATGCACAGGTATATTTTTATTTCAATTTATATCCAGTATCCTTATATTCTTTATTGTTTTTGTGAATGACATTTTTCCTTGTTTTGCAATGTCTGTTGGTTATCATGGAATGTGAATTATCTCATTACCTCCCTCTCCTAATTATCCTTTTTTTTACTTCCAGAAGTCTACTCTTTGTTTTCCATCATCTGTCCTTTCTTATTTATTTGTTCATTAACTTACATACACTTTAGATTTTTCATAGAAGGATAATACATGTAATATTTAGTTTTATGAGTCTGGTTAATTGCATTTAACACAATGGCTTTTAGTTCCATTCACTTTCCTGCAAATGGTGTAATTTCTTCCTTATTATTGGGTAGTATTCCATTCTATGTGGATTTAAAAGTTTCTTTATTCATTTATCTGTTCATGGGAATTTATGTTATTTCCACAGGTTAGCTATCATAAACTGTGCTATTGTGAATGTTGGTATGCATTCATCATCAGAGTATGATGTCTTTAATTCTTTTGGGTTATATCCAGGAGAGGTGTAGCTGGGTGACAAAGAATTTCTAGTTTTAGCTGTTTTTTTTTTTTTTTTTTGAGACAGGGTCTTACTTTGTAGTTCAGGCTGGCCCTGAGCTCACTATGTAGCCCAGGCAAGCCTTGAACTCAGCAGTCCTCCTGCCTCTGCCTCCCGAGTGCTGGGATTACAGGCATGAGCCACGACACCCAGCTAGTTTTAGGTTTTTAAGGAGTCTAACTTCCATACTGATTATACTAGTTTATATTCTTAAAACCAGTATTAAGTAGAGTCCCTTTTCCCATACATCATTGCCAGCATTTATTATTTTGTTATTGTTATTTAAATTCTTTTTTATTGGTACATTTTATTGGTACATTATATATACACATCACAATTACACTCCATATTGAGAATTTGTACCAGTATATGGCACAACTTAATTCTCATTTATCTCCCTCCCCTACCTCCCCCACCCCTATATACACAAGCATTGTTTCCTTTTTTTTATCATCAATTTTTTCTTTCTTCATTATTTACCCCTTAAGCCCACTACCCTTTGAATATTTACTATTTCACAATATCAGTCATGCATTCTAGAACACACTTATAACTTCAGTTTCTCATATCAGAGAAAATATATGACATGTGCACATCTGTGACCTATTTATTTTACTTGTGAGTATGTCTTGGAGGTATGTCCATTTGAGTATAAATGATTCAATCTTTATGGCAGAGTAATACTCCATTTTAGAAAAAAAACCACATCATCTTTATCTAGTCTAGAGTTGATGGGCATTTGGGTTATTTCCAAGATTTAGCTATCACAAACTGAGCTGCTATAAACATGGGTGCACATATGTTGCTCTGATAAGAATCTTGTAATTCTTTTGTATATCCCCAGCAGGGGAATAGCAGGGTCAAATGGAACCTCTAATCCTAGTTTTTTTGTTTTTTTTTTTTCCTTTTTGAGACAGGGTCTCTCTTTGTAGTTCAGGCTGGCTCTGAGCTCACTATGTAGCCCAGGCAAGCCTCGAACTCAGCAATCCTCCTGCCTCTGCCTCCCGAGTGCTGGGATTACAGGCGTGAGCCACCATGCCCGGCTCTAATCCTAGTTTTTTGAGGAATCTCTATACTGATCTCCATAATGGTTGTACTAGTCTACATAACTATTTTGACTAGGGTAGAGTAAAATCTTTGTCTAGTTTTAATTTGAACTTTTTTTCTGATGGCTAGAGATGCTGAACATTTTTTTCTTATATTTTTTGTACTTGTATTTTTAAACAGTTTAAACCTTTTGTCTTGAGAAGTATTTATTCAGTTCATTTTAAAAAATTGAGTTGTTTCATGGGAGTTAATTTTTTGAGTTTTATTTATCCTAGATATTAATCATCTATCAGAAGGGTAGCTAGCAAAGATTTTCTCTTGTATCTTCACTCTATTATTTCCTTTTTTGTGCAAAAGCTTTAAAATTTATTTTCATTTATTAATTCTTATAATTCTGTAGTCTTGGAGTCCTGTTCAGGAAATCTTTGCTTGTGCTTTATGGCTTCAACAGTTTCCCCTGTGTTGTTTTAAGCAGTTTCAATGTTTCTGGTTTTATATCTAGGTCTGTGATCCATTTTGATTTGACTTTAATACTGGGGTGTGAATTAGGGACATAGTTTCAATTTTCTGTATGTGGATGTCCTATTTTCCCAGCACCAAGGGTTTTGTCTCTTTGAAAATATTTAGATGTCTGTTGGTGCCTAGACTTGTTTATGTGCCTTCTGTTCCATTGGTTTACATTACCGTTTTTGTGCCAATGCTGTGTTGCTTTTGTTACTGTGGCTTTACAGTATAGATCAGAATCTGATATGGTGATACTTCTATCACTGCTCTTTTTTTATTCAGGGTTGCTTCCACTATTTTCACTCTTTCAAATTCAGATGAAATTCAGGATTTTTTTGTGATTCTATGAAGAATGTTGTTGGTATTTAACAGAGATTGCATTTAATCTATAGATTATTTTTTATAATGTGGCTATTTAAACACTATTAACTCTGTTGATCAAAGAGCAAGTTACTTGCAACCATCTTACTGAGGACTGTTGAATCTAAGAGGTGTGATCCAAAACATGGAGAACGTTTACATTTTAAAAAATATTATAGTAAAAGACATGGTCATCAACTCCCTTCATAATACCCCCATCTTTGAACACACTTAACCTATAATTCCAGCTACTTTCTGAAGCAGTTTTGGAAATCCTTTCTTTGTGTCTTTAGTTGTGCTATTGTTCCTGCCTCAGTTCCTGAATGGATTCATTATGTTTACTTTTTATAGACATTTTCATTTAGGCAAACAGCCAGAAGTTGCATAGTGCCAGATCTGGCAAGGTGGATGAGGATACACTGTTGTTAAGAGCTTGCTTCCCTTTTCTGAATTTTTTTCTCATTTCCCACCGATTCTGATAAGTAGCATTTCCATTAGCATTTGATTCTGGGAACTTTTGAATTTCTTCCCTGATTTCTTCAGTGACTCATTGATCATTTTAAGAGTATATTACTAGATTTCCATGTATTTGTGTGGTTTCTCTGGATTTTTTATATTGATTTCTGGTTTCATTCATGATAAAACACATGAGATTCTATATTTTTTTATTTGTTGAGATTTACTTTATGCCCTAAAATATTTGAAAAAAATTCTATAGGCAATAGAAAAGAAAGGGTAGTCTACTTATATTGGATGAAAAGCTCTATATATACTAGTTAAGTCATTGGGCACTACAGTGTAGTTTAATTCTGATGTTCCTTGGTTGACATTTTTTTTTTTGCCTACATAACCTATGTTTGTGATAATAGGGTGTTGAAGTTTCTCAATATGATTGTAATGGGGTCTATTCGTCCTTTAGTATGTTTATTTTATGAAACTGGGTTCAATGATTTTCAGTGCATATGTATTTATGATTGTTATCTCTTCTTGGTGAATTTTTCTCTTTTCTAGTACATTCTTATCATCTTCTTCTCTTCTTCCTTCTTTTTCTTTTTCCTCTTCTGCTTTCCTTCATTTCCTGTTCCTTTCTCCTTCTTCTTTTTTCAGTATTATGTTGTACCTCAAGGTTTTATATTGAGCTGTGTCCTCAGCTCATTTTATTTTTTGAGGTCGAGTTTCATTAAGTTACTGAGCAGCCCATGTTGGGTTGTAACTCAGAGCCCTTTAGCTTCAGCCTCCCAGGGTGCTAGGATTGTAGGGATGTGCCACTGTGCCAATCTTATAATAGCCTTCTGTTTCTTCTGACCAATTTTGTGTGGAGTTTCTCTTTTCAAGTATGTATATAATTACTCCAGCTTGCTTTCTCATTCCAGCTGCTTAAAGTATCATTTGTTCATCCTTTCTTTTCAGTCTGTGTGTCTTTATGGATGATGTGTCTTTTGCAGGCAACATGTAGTTGGATCTTGTTTTTATATTTTGGACTGCCAATCAGTGTCTTCCAAGTGTAGAGTTGAGACTTTTTACATTGTTATTACTGAATGGAATTATGTACCAATTCCTATCATTTTGTTATATTTATGACATTTGATTAATTTTTGTTATTCGTCTTCTCTCTCAGTGAGCTTTACTCTTTCCCTTTGTCTGATAGTTGTGTGTTTGAGACTCCTTTGAGCATTTCTTTCAATGCTGGCTTGCTCTCATGAATTTCTAGTTTATACTTAAAGGATGGCTTCATTTTTTCTTCAAGTTTTAGGGATAGTTTTTTTGATTTTAGTATCTGGATTGGCAATTTTTTTTTCAGGAGTTGAAATGTTATAATATGACAAATACCTTTCAATTTTATTTGATTTTAACACATTTAGGAATGTAATTAATTTTCACAATACTTGTTAACTGTTCTAATTGATTTTGTAATATACCATGTCACAGACTTTCTAGATCTTAGGCTGTCATAATATAATAATACTGATTTATGTTCATTTCAGTTGCTCATTTTTGAATTGGGTCTTTAAACTTGGGGAGGCTGGGGCCGGAGGGTTAGCTCAGTGGTTCCGGCGCCTGCCTCGCAAGTGCAAGGTCCTGAGTTCGATCCCCGGTAACCACATATAATGCTGGGCGTGGAAACACGCCCACCAACAATCAACACCGCATACCACAATGCCGGACGTGGTGGCTCATGCCTGTAATCCCAGCACTTGGGAGGCAGAGACAGGAGGATTGCTGAGTTCACGGCGGCTTGCCTGGGCACCATAGTGAGCTCAGGGCCAGCCTGAACTACAAAGCGAGACCCTGTCTCAAAAAGCAAAAAAAAAAAAAAAAAAACTTGGGGAGGCTGATCTGTTTGAGTTCTTTATATATTGTCGATAATAGCCCTTTGTCTGATACACAGCTAGTAAAGATTTTTTCCCATGTTGTTGGTTGTCTTCTAGCAGTGCCAGCGACTTCTTTGGCTGTGCAGAAGCTTTTCAGTAGGATGAGATCCCATTTGTTAATTCTTTCTGCTAGTTCTTGTGCTAGG
>PVIC010016870.1:0-33407 GCA_004025085.1 Thryonomys swinderianus
AAAATCAAAGATGTGTAACATCTAATAAAATCAGTACTAAAACTTGTTATATATTTAAACAGCTTCAATTTCTCAGCAGAAATTTTTACAAATGTCATTCCTTACAAACATAGTTTATTAAATATGAGAACTTGAACACATTTGACATGTTAATAAAACTGTACACCTGTTATTTCCTCCCTTAAGATAAAAATCACTTCTGTTTTATGTTCATTCACATTTGCATTTAATTTCTATTTACATTCATTTGATCTGAAATAAAATTATTTTAATACAGTAAACTAAATACAGGATGAAAAGCAGAAAAGATGTTACCCTCATAGCAATCCTAATAAGGCAGCTGAAGAATTTATTTAATGGATGCAAAGCCAACTTGGGATAGTAGAAACACAATAGTTTAAAAGACCAAACACAAACAGAGATGAATCTATCTTTGAGATGTTACTCCAAATAATCCACTGAGATAATACTTGTGCTGTAGTGCAAAGACTCACACAAGAAAAATACTGTATTAATTAGCAATAGACTACAGCTCATGTGTGACAAAAACTTTTTTTATAAGTTCTGTCCAGCTTTCTAGTGTCTACTACTACAAAAAAGTCAGATGTCTGGACACTGATCCTTTTATTTTAAAGGTGAACCATTTTCAAATCCTCAAAATCCATTCTTCATAAATTCAACATTTCTTGTGGGAATAATCTTAAATCTAGTCCTCGTAAGCTAGGAACCATATGACTAACTGAATTCAGAAAATTTAGTTCACGTTAAATGTGAAATCCAATGCACAGGATATTAGTACTAAGTTGCATCTTGTTCATAACTGTTCATTACCTATAGAAAAGAATGTTGAATTTATGGAGTTTCACACATGCATACTCTTCCCCTACCTCACATTATCTTCTGTCTCAAAAAATAGCACAGAAAACTCCTTGAAGGATTCAAATTAAAGACCATAAAAAAGGAAATAACATAAGTTTCCTAAATATCTGGTTCAAGTTCATTAATACTTTACATTGTTAATCACAGCTGGTTTATAAATCCCAGTTTAGTTATTTGGTAATGCTACAAATCTTTATAAAAGCAAATTAGTAAACCAGTTCAATGATTACATTTTAATTAAAAAACAGCATATATAAAATAAAAAATCCCATAATAGCTGATTTTTAAAGAAAATACATGATGAAAGAAAAGCACTTACTCTTTTATACACTTACCTGGTATAATCATAAAGAACCTTCTTAGAAACTCAAGACTACTAATATTGACATATTTTAAACTATGCTTGGATTTTTACAAATAAATATAGGGCAAGCCATATTGCATAGGTGTGTGCTTTCTGTGTCACTAAAGTGACACTTGACATGTTTTCACAGTTATAGTAGGGATATTGTCATTTATGAAACAATTTTTCAATAAACCTGCCACAGCATGGGAAATTAATTTCATTTAATGTTAACTTACAAAAGCTTAATTATTTGTGAGGATGGTATGTAATTACTGCTTTTATGTAAAAAAGTTGCAGTGTTTGCCACTATTACTGACAGTACTAATGATGAGAACAGTGTAACTATGTATGAGGTGGTAACAGCCACTCACAGTGCACGTTACTAGTGAAAATGACTTGGAAGGAATATTTTGGTGTAAAGGTTTCACTGGGATTTGGTCAGGCAGTCAACACTACAGTTAGTAAACAGTTGAAAACAAGTTTCAGAGTAACACAAGCCATTTACAGTCTGAAATAATGTCTATATTTAACTTTAGCTTTTTGGGTTTTTTTTTCAGACCACAAATTATCAGAAAGCAAAGATCTGCACATTAAGTACAATTTCTGCCCTTAATCATATTTAGCTTCTAATTTACCAGATACAATTATAAAATTCTCAGTAGGCTGCTGCAGTAAAAGAAAAGGTCCAGAGAAAATGACGTTTAAAGAAAAGGTTTTCTGTCCAAAGATAATTTTTTTATCAGTTCTTTCATTTATTGCCACAACTGAAATGGTAAATTTTCAGTCATTTTTCATGGTTCTATTTTCACTTTGGTACTGATCTCATTCTGTTTCACTTGAATTACAATTTAAATAAGCAAAGTCTTGCTTATTTTCTGACTGAATTCAACATGCATAAAGAATTTTATGGCTTGGATCCTATGGCTCAAAAAGATTTGGAGAAAATAGCAAGCAGCATCTATTTAAAAAAATCTAGGGTTGCAAACTACAAATTGAGTGACATTCAGACTGAAAACATTATCGAAGACAAGAAGTCATAAGAGTCAACTGTAACTGCATGATCTACTTTTACCAGTTTGCACTGAAATATATTTTTCATACAGCTCTGCAGATATTAAACCCTTTCACCAGCTAACATCATGGAAATGCTCTCTTTAAGGCAGGAAGTATTTAAGAAAGATAAAGTTACCTTTATTCTCTGTACCTGTAAATAAATCACTTGTGTAGATTTTGTTACAATTTCAAAAAAGTGTTCTGTTAACATGTTTCCTAAATGAAGCCACTAAAGTTTTCTTATTCATTGTGGAAGACACTCATTAAAAGGCCATCAAGTATTTTTTACAATCAAAAAATGTAGCCCCAGTATAGGAGAAAAATTAGACCTGCTTTCCATCTTTAAATCCTTGAAGAAAAAATATTAAGGAGTAGACAGCAAAAACAGTAAAAAGAAAAACTATAAACCTTACCAATTTTCTGTAGAAATTAGACAAAGAGTGGACACAGCAATACTCTTTTTTTTTCCCTGGAAATCTCCATCTCCCCCACTTTGCTGCCCTCACACATTTTATCCTGACTCTTCCATCCTTCTTCAGCCATGGGCTGAACATATCTGGTATCTTGAACCAAATCCTGGTATAAGCACAGGTGGCAATTTTTTTCCAGTGCAATGCAGGCCCAGGACAAGGATGAAATGTAGGTCATAGAACTTATGCCCATTCCAAGGCTTCTATTTAAGCTTAGCACATAGCAGTACTGAAAGTAGAAATTAAACATATTTTTTTCCTAGTTTTACAGACAGGTATTGCAGCTGGATTACTGAAAATAAACCCCAGGTCCACCCCAAGCCCTCAAAGGAGCCACAGCTGTGGTTAACAATGATTCATTTGCCATTTTATTATTTCATCAAGAGAAGAAACAGAAGCTGTCTGGCTTTCTTCACATCAACCAATAATTTCGCATTTTAAAGTTTGGGATGTTTTCCATAATGAGCTGAATCAAAAATCTATTTGAAAAATATATATTTATATTAAAAAAAAGATTCAGGTTGTTTGCACATAAAACATCAATTGATAAGTTTCTTTTGTCTTTGATTCCATGTTGCTGAAAAGTTTGACCAAGCTTGCATGCTAATTTGTCCTTAGTTGCAAGTATTATAGGCAATTTCATACTTGCCTGATGAAAGGATAACCCTTCTTCAACACAATCAGAACAGTGATTCAGAAGCAACATCCAATCCTTAATACTGTCAGTTCCAAGCCATCAACATGAAAATCCTTGATAAGGTTGAGATGTTGCTAGGAATCAATTAATATAGCTAACAGTTCCGCAATACTATTTTAAGTGTTTTTTTTTGCACCATTGATTGATTTTTTAAAATCCGTATTTCCTTTTTCCAAAGTGTTCTAGGTAATGAAACTGACTCTTCTGAGAATGTCATTTTGATTTCTCTTTTTCATCGTGTAGGGTGCCCGCACATCCCCTCCCACTTTGTTGTTCTTGTTGTTGTTGTTGTGTTTTCTCTTTTTGCCTCAAATTCATTGAAAGCACTGTTTTGTCATAGATTCATACGCAGATGCTCTGGCCGTTTGGAGATCATGGGAAAAGCTTGTTTTTTGTATGGCCCAGAGTTCGGCTGCCGTATTGGAAGTGGTGCTGATGCTTCCCCACTCATGGTCACATCCATCTGCTCTATTCCACTTGTTTCCATTGGGTATTCCACAGGTGTCTGGGGATTTGCCGTGCTGGCTGAGGCACCTCTTCCCCAGAAATCCCCAGGAGAAAATTTGACTGGGCTTTAAGACAAGGAAGAGCTATCATTCATCTCAATGATCATCTGAACAAAAGTATTTCCCTTCTATTTAGGGGAGGAGAGCCACATATATTTTTTTCATTTAAATTATTATCATGTGGATTGACAAAAGGCAAAATGTGGAGCCACCTATCCCCTAGAGTAATTGTCAGAATGTCTTAACTGGTCTCTTTTCCTCTACATTCAACTCCTAAAATCCCATATGATACAACATATTTTTGTCATTTTGTTCCCACATTTAAAACATTACATTTCAAACAAGGTACTTTTCCAAATTTCTGCCATTTTCCTTCTCACTTCACTCCTGGAACAATGACATCCCTTTCATTTTTGAGGAAAGGCCAAGACTTTTTCTCCCTAAGGGCTTCTACTCCTGCCATTCTTCAGCCTGCAACATTTCTGAACTTCCTATATTTTTGCACAGATGCTCTTTCTCTTTATTCTCTGACTGGAAGGGAGTACAACCTCCATTATTTTCTTTTGCTTTCTACTGCCATTTTAGTAGGGATTGAACCCAGGGTCTTACAACCACTGAGCGACAGCCACAGTCTCTTTCCTTCACTTTCTTTTCCTTGAGACAGGATTTTGTTAAACTGTTCAGGCTGGCTTCAAACAATCTTCTTCCCTCAACCTTGCAAGTGGGTGGGATTGCAGGCCTATCTTCCACACCCAGCTTTTTTTTCAGTACAGCACTTAGTATTGCGTGAAGTTCATTTTTTGTGTGTGTATTCACAACTTTATCATGACTCTTTCCCACTAAGTGTAAGCTTAATCAAGTCAGGGAGAATTTCTGCATTATGTGTACTAATACATAATCATATAACTTGTAGCATGTAGCACAGCCCCTTGTATACAATAAATGTTGATTGAATGGATAAAGAGAGCATTTGCCAGTGCAGCAGCTTACTTTTAGAAGGTAAGGTAAACAATATAACCTATGTTACATCAGTCAAAGACTAGTCCTTTGTAATACAAAAAGATGTACATACTATGCTTATATTCACCAAGAATAAGAGATCTTTCACTCATGTAACTTGACGTAAATGTCTTAAGCAATTGTCTTGTAGATTTATTTATTTATTTACTATGTTGCCCAGGCAAGCCTCAAACTCACAGCAATCCTCCTTCCTCTGCCTCCTGAGTGCTGAGATTACAGGCGTGAGCCACCATGCCCAGGATTGTGGTGTGTGGTACTAGGGATTGAACTTGGGACCTTACAATTGGGAGGAAGATGCTGGAACCACTGAGCTTAATCCCCAGCCCCTTCTAGATTTATTTTGAAAAAGACCAAGAATAACAGTCTGAAATACCTGACAGGTGTTCGTGGGCTGCCAATAAATCTTCGTGGTGATCGGATTTTTGGTTCAAATGAAAACTTTTCTTTCACACTTTCAAGTACAGATGGAGCCACGTATGTAAAACCCTGAAAGATAGTTGTAACAATGGACCACAGGATGGCATCTTGTTACATACCCAACATGATGCACACCTAAAGTCTCCAGTGCTGGACAGAGGTGTGGCTCAGTGGTACATAGTGCTTGATGACCTATGTGAAGCCTTGGGCAAGAGTCACAACATCATAACAATATAAATAAAACCAAATGAAACTGCCAATGTGCATACACTCCCACCTCCTCAAATCTCATTTTCATACCAGTTAACCAGTAAGCCTTTTTTTTTTCCAGAATTGAAACCAAGGCATGCCAGGACATACTCCATGACTGAGCTACATCCCCATCTCAATATCCAGCCATTTCTTAAGGCATAGACATCAAGAAAACAGTATTCTATTTAGCCCCGTTAACCAGGAAACAAAATCCATCCTGTTAGAAGTACAGAAAACAAAAAGAAAGCTGGGCAAGATGACCAATGCCTGCAAACTCAGCACCTTGGCAGGCTGGGGCCGGCAGATTTGGAATTCCAGGCCAGCCTAGGCAAAAGAGTCCCTGTCTTTAAAAAAAAAAAAAATGTTAACAGAAATGCAAAGAAAACCAATGCTTTCAGTTAGGTACATATAAAAAGCTACTAAGATTATCACCCACAATACAGTTTTTCATAATTAGGCCAAAGTAAAATTAGAATTCTCTAACCTACAATGTGATATTTCTGATTCGGGACCAATGATTAGACAGAATTCATTATTTTTTTGATGAACAAATGTCAATTTTAAAAAAACTCTTACTGGTCAGGCATGGTGACTCACACCTGTAATCCTAGCAGTTGGGAGGCAGAGGCAAGAGGACTGCTACAAGTTCAAGGCTTGCCTGGGCTACATAGTGAGTTTAGAGCCAGCCTGAATATAAAGCAAGACCCTGTCTAAAACAAAACAAAACCCTTAATGGAATGTTAGATTTTTGAAAACTTATTTTGTAGGTACCAATAAGTTTTAAAGTGAGAGATGAAAAACAAGTTAGCTAGGTCATCTAAATGAACTTCAGACCAAACTGTTTTAATTGAACAGCTCATTCTTATACTTACTTATGTCACTTACCAGAAAGACCTGGTTGGCACTTTCACTGAGAGTCGAGTCATCTGGGCTGTCAACAGGTGTCTGACGTGTAAACTTTGAATCAAACTGACTCACATCCTCTTCAGATTGCTTTATGAAAACAATTGTTAGAAAATGGTGAATATATTACAAATATTGATCAAATGGGTTGCAAGATTTAGGTGGAGTACAATATCAGAATTATCTTAGCAGGCACAGACCAAAGAAAAAATGCAAGTGCGAAGTATCAGAAGTCAAATTACATCTTCAAATTTTAAACAATATACACCTAGTGCATAGTTATCATTCCTACTAAAAATGTGAATAGCTGGGTATGGTGACACACACTTATAATCTTAGCACTCAGGAGGCTGAGGCAGGAGGATCACCCTGAGTTCAAGATCAACCTGGACTATGTGGCAAGACCCTATCTCTAAATTAATCAATCAACCTGAACATCAAGCTAGATGAAGTAGCATATACCTGTTGTCCCAACACTCTGGGAACTAGAGCATGGCACTCCTGAGTTCAAACCCAGACTCAAAAACTTAGCAAGGCCCAGTCTCAAAATTAACAATACAAGGCCAGAGATTTGGAGATTTAGCTCAGTGGTTCAGGTACCTGCCTAGCAAGTGCAAGGTCCCTGGTATGATCCTGGTAACCACACACAACAATACTGGGCATGGTGACTCATGCCCACCAGCAATCAGTACCATATACCACAATGCCAGGCGTGGTGGCTCATAATCTCAGCACCTGTAATCTCTGCGCTCAGGAGGCAGAGGCAGGAGGATTGCTGAGTTCGAGGCTTGCTTGGGCTACATAGTGAGCTCAGGGCCAGGTTGAACTACAAAGCAAAACCTTATCTCAAAAAAAGATTACACCTATAAAATGTAACTCAGTGGTACAGTGCCAGCTTAACATCTCCAAGGCCCTGAGTTCAATCCTCAACACCTCAAAACAAATGAAGATGCTTCAGTTCAAGCTGCTTCTCATAGCTTATTTTATTCCTTTATAGTTCTCAAGAAGCAAAAATTAATACTCTATGCTGTATGAGAATATTGATGTGAAAGAATAATAGCATCTATGGACAAACAACCAGATTTATCTCTTTAATCCTCCTGGGATTAAGACTCCTGGGCCAAACAAACACAGTATAGGGAATATATAGAAATTAAAAACAAAAACAGGGCCGGAGATTTAGCTCAGTGGTTCCACCACCTGCCTAGCAAGTACAAGGTCCCTGGTTCGATCCCGGTAACCACATACAATGATATAATATGGGGCGTGGTGACTCACGCCCACCAGCAATCAGTACCACACCCCACAATGCCAGGCATGGTGGCTCATGCCTGTAATCCCAGCACTGGGGAGGCAGAGGCAGGAGGATTACTGAGTTCAAGTCTTGCCTGGGCTACATAGTGAGCTCAGAGCCAGCCTGAACTACAAAGTGAGACCCTGTCTCAAAAAAACAAACAAACCTGATTTAATAGTAAAAGGCTACTATATTGACTTCATTCACAAAATATACTTCTGAGTAAAAACTTCAAGACACAGTAACAATGACCAACCACTAACATTGAGTACTCCTTGGACTCAGATTGTAATCTTTAAATTCTACTTCCCACTTGAAGGAACCAGAATTCCTTAGAGAAATGACTGGCTCCAGATGTGGGGCAGAAAATGTACAATATTAATATAAACATTAGTTTAAAAACATTGTTTTATAAACATTAGTTCCCTTGCTTTGCTCTCTGGTCTAACATCAGAGATATGGGTATGGCAAAAAGACTCAAGCACCAAGTCAAAGAAGCACACAGTGTTCTAATGTAAAAAACATTGAGAATTAATAAAAAAAAAACCTCAACAGATTGAAATGCAAATATGTTAAAATATATGAATTCATAATGATACAGAAAAAAATCACAGTCAAGGCCTGGAGATTTAGCTCAGTGGTTCTGGCACCTGCCTAGCAAGCACAAGGTCCCTGGTTCGATCTGGTAACCACATACAACAATACCAGATGTGGTCCACCAGCAATCAGTACCACATACCACAGTGCCAGGCATGGTGGCTCACACCTGTTATCCCAGCACTCGTGAGGCAGAGGCAGGAAGATTGCTAAGTTCCAGGCTTGCCTGAGCTACATAGTAAGCTCAGGACCAGCACCTGACTCACAAGTGGAAGGTCTGGAGTTCAATTCCTGGTACCAAAAAAAAAAATAAAAAAAATAAAAAAAATACAGAAAAATCACAATATTTGTTTATTTATAGAGTCTTGCTTAGTAGTTCAGATTGGGTCTGAGCTCACTATGTAGCCCAGGCAAGCCTCAAACTCACAGTAATCCTCCTGCCTCTGCCTTCTGAGTGTTGGGCTGACAGGTGTGAGCTACCACACTGGACATTGTAGTATGTGGTTACCAGGGATTGAACTCAGGACTCTGCTTGCTAGGCAGGCGCCAGAACCACTGAGCTAAATCCCCATCCCCAAAATTTACTGCTCAACTTTGGAAAATTTTGGAAGACAGTAGAGACCTAATTTGTTATGTTGAAATTTAAGAAAGAACTACTATGTATCCTGCCTTTCTTGTATGAACTACACCTTGGATAATCCAACAAATCATGAGAGTTTCTTTTTAATGGAAGAATTCCAGATTTAAAACATTAATGGGTAATACCGTAAGATCATTTTGTAAACCCTTAATGAAATTAGAAAACAAGGCTAGAATTACTCAACCCCAGCCCTACTAAAATTTTAGAACTGATAAATCTTTGTAAGGTCTGTCCTGTGCTGGTTCCTATTCCATAGGAAGTAGGAGCATTACTTATCAAAATATGACAACCAAAATGTTTCTCAACAAAGCCAATATTCCCCTGGATAAGAACATTTGCCATAACTTTGGTAATGATCAATAATATTACTAAAAAAAATCTGATGACACATTAATCCAACTGTTCAAGTTCCTAAATCTACTTGGCAGTTTTGGGAGTTCAGGGAACAGATGATCATGGTTTTATCCCCACATCATGGGGATAAAGTCAGCAAAATGAAAATGGCAGACAGACGACAGGACAAATAATCTAGTTTGTTCAATAAACTCCCAAGGGAAGAAGATTTGGAGAGGATATTTACAAATGAAAAAAGACCTAAGATATGTAGCACCCAAAACTATATATTGATCTGTGATTAAATCCACGTAGAAACAAATAAGATATAGAAAAATAGCTGGGAAAACTGTCAGTTTTTAAGGTGTGATGATGGTATAGTGTGGTGGTGGCAAACTATGGCACTTGTGTGAAGCAGGCTTGTGTATCACTGAAAGCTCTAAAAGGTTCACCATCAGTGGTGTAATGATAATGTTTATATAAGATGAGCTGATTTTTTTTTTTATGCTGGGCAGTGAGTGTATGAGTTACCTATCCTTCTAAAAATTGTATATTTTGAGATTTTAAAGGTCACCAAATAATAATAACCATTACTATCTTCCTCCTTCACCACCTACATACCAAGAAATGGGAAAAGAAATTGTTATTTTCTTGAGTTCTGAGGTAGGAGAAAGAACTAAAACACTAACTTACTTCCCCATAACCACACTGTTATGGATTGTATTCCTCCATCCCCCAAATGGTATGTTCTAATCCCCAGTTCCTCAGAATGTAACCTTATTTGGAAAGGGTCACTACAAGTGTAAAGAGTAAAGATGAAACATACTGCAGTAGGAAGGGACCCTGCTCCATGTAAAAATCCAATGGTTTCCATGTAAAAAAGGGGAATGTGGCCACAGGTAAAACACCATGTGAACATGAAGGCAGAGGACTGGGATGCAGCTCAGTGGCACCACAGCCTGCCTGGCAAGCCAGAGGTCTTGAGTTCAATCTACCAGTACCACCCAAAGAAACTTCAATTATATGTACTCAGACACTTTTGTTTTGTTTTGTGTTGTTTTTTTTTTTTATGGTACCAGGGATCAAACTCAGGCCCTTGTGCTTCCAAGGTAGGTGCGGTACCCCTTGAGCTAAATCTCCAGCCCGAAACTTCAATTATAAAAGGGCAGGGAATTTAGCTCAGTGGTTCTGCACCTGCCTTGCAAGTGCAAGTCCTGAGCTCAATGCCCAGTACCAAAAAGAAAAAACCCAAACAAACATGAAGGTAGATAGCTGAGTGATGTGACTGAAAGCCAAAGAATGACAGAGACTGCCAGAAAAACCACTAGGGGAAAGGCATGGAACACAGTCTCTCAAAGACCCCAGGAGATACCAGTTGGGCCAACTTAGACTTTAGCCTCCAAATCTGTGAAACAATAAACTTCTACTATGCCACCTACTGTGTGCTACAGTGGTACCTTGGTTCATGACTTCACTCATTCCATGAGATGGCCACATCTGTGTGTGTGTGTAGGAAAGTTGGCCATAGTTGTGTTGGGCCAACTATAACACAGGGCCAGGGATTTAGCTCAGTGGTTCCAGCGCCTGCCTTGCAAGTGGCAGGTTCCCAGTTTGATCCCTGATGCAAAAAAAAAAAATAATAAAACCAGCTAACATAGCTGATATGCTGGTTTGCACCTACAACTCCAGCTACTTGGAAAGCAAGGCAAGAGGATCAAGAGTTCAAGGCTAGTCTAGATGATTAATGCTGTTTTGCTTCTTTTTTTCTTTTTTTTGATTTCAGAGACTATGTAGTTCAGGCTGGCCTTGAACTTGCAGTTATCCTCCTGCCTCAGCCTCCTAAGTGCTGGGATTAGAGGTGTGCACCACCATGCCTGGCTGGAAGTTTTTAAAAGACCATAAGGAATAAAGACTATAAAAAGAGAGGACAGACAAAAGTTTCTTTAACAACTATGATGTTTATCTCGGCTCTGAGACTTTTCCCATCCTATATAAGAACCTGCCCTCATAAAATTACATGCTTTCTGGTATACTCACCAACAGAGGTTTAAAGGGGGGTTCCACCTTCCGAGCCAGAAGTTCTTCCCAGTTAATGTGCCTGAAGAATGGATGAGCCTAGGAAAAAAGAACAGCAGAAGTCAAGGGGAACAGACTGTGACAAACTTTTAAAAAGTTATAATTCACAAAATAAGGTTCAACTTCTAAGCAACTACACACAACCCTCACGAATAAATTGGCATTATCCTATTCCAAAATGCCACCCATGCCAATCCCTACTTGAACTTCTCCAGCATCCCCGGGACCGGCTCCAAGACGAGAAGCAGCATTTCTTTTCAGCAGCTTTATGGAGGAAAAAAAAGCCATGTTGAAAAACATTAGTCCAACTGTATTTCTTTTTTCCTTTCAGAATTTGCTTATTTGCCTTGAGAAAATACAAATTTTTTAGTATATGTGCTGCCGAAGCAAGAAAATACAAATTTTTTAATTACTAGCAAATACTGCCTGAGAACAAAAAGAAAATCTGTAAATTTATACTCTGTTTTGAAAATATCCAGGTTTTTTTTTTTCTTTCCATATCTATTTATAATTCTGGGTTTTTTTTTTTTGGTGTAGTATTGGGGTTGAACCCAGGGCCTTCACACTGAGTTACACTTTTAACCTTTTCTAAATTTTTACTCTAAAGCTGAGTCTTGCTAAGTCACTAAGTTCCCCAGGCTGGCCTCAAACTTCTGTTCCACCTGCCTCTGCCTCCCAGTGTTAAGATTACAGGCCTGCACCACCATGTCTGGCTTATGTATTATTCTTTATTCAAAACAGATATTCAGGGCTGGAATTTAGCTCAATGACACTGCACCTGCCTCACAAGTGCAAGGTCCTGAGTTCCATCCCTGGTACCAGAAAAAGAAACAACAGAAAACAGATGTTAAATTCCATCTGGCTGAGCATAGTGACCCATGCTTCTGATCTCAGCTAATCTGGAAGCTAAGGCAGAAAGATTTCAAATTCAAGGCCATTTTGAGCAATTTAGCAAGACTGTGTCTCAAAATAAAAAGGACTTGAAGAGTCTGTGTTAGTAGTAGTTGCCTGGCATGTGCAAGGCCCTGGTTCAAATGCCCAGTACTGGAGAAAGAAAATCTATCTAGGTAACCATAATCCCAGTAGTTAAAGTTTGTAATTTGAGTGCCTATTTAAAAACCCTACCCATGAGCCAGGTGCATAGTGGATAGACCACTTGCCCAGTATAAATGAAATGCTGCATTCAATTCCCAGCACCACAAAAAAACAAAAATACCTTTTTAAGCAGATCTCTGGCTTCTTGTGTGAGGTAGGGAGGCAAATTAAGTTTACATTTGAGGATTTTGTCGATTGTTTTCTTTCTATTCTCCCCAGTGAATGGAGGCTAAAGGTAGAAGAGAATGAGAAAAATTAGCCTATAAAATTTTTTAAATAATATTATTCATTTTCTGAATTAACTAGCTATTGAGATTAAAAATAATTATACTGTTAAATGAATAAACTAATGAAGACCTCTAGTTTTTAAACAACAGCATAGAGGAAGAAGCAAATGTCTTAGAAGCCCAGATTTCCTTTAATTTGTTCTGTGATCATCAGTGATTATGGATTTTATGCCTGTTTCTCCCCTTGCAAAATAAATCTATTATCTATTCTCACCTATTTCTTGGATGTTTAAAAGTACTTAAATAAAAGTACATTTAAAAGTATAGAATTCCATATAAGTACAGGGCAATGTTGTCTTAAAAAGTACTGATAACCAATGTTTGGGCTTTGAAAATATCTTCACTGGTAATATTTTCAAAAAGTAAGAGTGCAGGGGATTTAGCTCAACAGTTCTGGCATCTGCCTTGCAAGTGCAAGGTCCCAAATTCAATCTCTAGTAACCACATACAATTAATACTGGGCATGGTGACTCACGCCCACCAGCAAACAGTACCACACACCATAATGCCGGGTGTGGTGGCTCACACCCGTAATCCCAGCACATGGAGGCAGAGGCAGGCAGGAAGATTACTCAATTTGAGGCTTGCCTGGGCTACATAGTGAGCTCAGTACCAGCCTGAGCTACAAAGTGAGACCCTGTCTCAAAAAAAAAAAGTAAGGAAAGATCTCCTGGTATAGTGGTTCAATAACTATTCAGGGCTGGAGATTTAGCTCAGTGGTTCTGGTGCCTGCCTGGCAAGCACAAAGTCCCTGGTTCGATCCCTGGTAACCACATACAACAATGCTTGGGCGTGACAACTCACGCCCACCAGCAATCAGTACCACACACCACAAACGCTGGGTGTGGTGGTTTATGCCTGTAATCCCAGCACTTGAGAGGCAGAGGCAGGAGGATTGCTGAGTTTGAGGCTTGCGTGGGCTACATAGTGAGCTCAGGGCCAGCCTGAACTTCAAAGCAAGACCGTTCCCCCCAAAAAAAACCTATTCAACATGGACCATAATACATGCAGTTTTTAACTGTGCACCTACTGCTCCAGTCAGCATGTCGTACATTAATGCTCCCAAACTCCACCAATCCACAGCACGATTGTGGCCACTTCTCATCAAGATTTCAGGGGCCCTATAATGAGAAAAAGAATACGTCTAAAAACTCACTCATTTGTGTACCATCTGATTTTGAATTTTCAAGCTGCAAAAACAACATACAAAGCCAATGGTGTTACAGAAAACTAAATAAAACACTACTACTTAAATTAGGTAAAAGGCATTACCACCCCCCCAGTTACACTTCTTTTAACATGCAGCTCACATGTATTCTATTGTTCCACAAAATGTATGGGTGACTGTTCCATCATGAATAGATTCTTTGCATAGTCCAAAGTCTGTTAGTTTCACATGACCTACAATGAAAGATTATAGTAAGATTATTCTGAGTTTTAAGCATGAGTGGTATTTGAATTTATCACAAAACAACCATCAATCCTTTAATTTTCTGAAGATGTCAAGAATTAACTATGTCCCACCCATAAGATTAGGAGCTGAGGCCAAAATAGAGCCACTTTTTGCCAATGATATAATCATTCTGGTAAAGATAAAATAGAAAAAAAGAGAGAAAGAAAGAAAACAAAACAAAAAAGAAAGAACTTGTTTACATCTCTGGCTTTACCTATATGCAGAATTCTCTTAAATCCTCATAAGGAAAAGTCCTGGGAAAGCTTCTTTCTAAAGTTTGGTTTTATAGAACAGACTCATAAACATACAATATTCCGTACCATTTAAGCACAAGTCACGACACTACTTCAAACAAACAGGTTTTATCACAGTGATTTGACCTGAGAGTTCTTTAAATGGTCTCAGAGAGTCACCACAACAAATTAGCTTACTTTTCAAATGGTACCTTACAGGAAAGAATTAAAATTGGCATAGGATAATCATCTGTGCTCCAAAAGGTACAACTCCTCTTCACATATAGATTGTTTTAGCTCAATTTTAGCTTTACTGAACTTTCAAGGGAGAACCAGCGGCTCAAATACCACTAATAGCCCTACCATTCCAGTTTATATCAGGGAAAGAAAAGGCAAAAGCCTACAGATTCAAACTTAAGTATGTACTATATTCTTATACAGAAGAAGAAATAGGGCCTTTATTTCCACAGATCCATATGACACACACAAGCTTGCAAATTAAAGAATTTTACTAGTCCATCACTCTCATAGTTTACCCTTTGCCTTTGAATTCAGAATCCAGATCTTGCTTTGGGGGAGGGAGAGACACTGATTCCCATGATGTATTTGGTTAATTATGTCATGTCTCCTTAAAAAAAATTTATTTGGAACATGTATTCTGGCCTCAGTTATCCATAAACCACTTTCTGGTCAGGAGTCTGAGACAGTTAACTACCCTCATGGATCATTTTGCAGACATCCGAAGATCAGCAGCTTCTACCCCTAGATATCCTGTTGCGATAGGTGCTCCTCTGAGGTATGAGTGAAGAGCTGCCAATCTACCCAGGCAAAATTATGTAGCTATAGTGTAGGCTTGCTTTGCTAAACCTATACCTGTAATGAATATTGTTTCTCCAATGTCTGTCTGTTGTCACAAACAAATAGCAAGAATTAACTAATAAACATTTTATTTCCAGCGGTGTATCAAATATTTTGGTTCAACTTCAGTCCTTTTCTTTTACAAGCATTAGTAAAATTTATCATATGAGCTATTGATTCTACACGTCACAGCAAGTGGACGTTGGCACACATCAGTCATCACATTGCTCAGGAAGCTGAGGTAGAAAGACTGCCATGAGGTCGAAGCCAGTCTGGGCTACACAGTGAGACTCTATCTCTAAAAATAAAATGTACTGGGCTGGAATTTAACTCTATGCTTCTGTTGTTTGCCTCAAAAGTGCAAGGTCACAAATTCAATCCCCAGAAACAAAAATAAAAATGAAAATGAAAAATAAATAAAATAGACTTAATAGACTTATTCTAATATTCATTGTATTTTGCATCATTAAAACTTGATTTATTTTTAAATTTAAGGAATGAATTAAAGGTAATGTTTGGACTGGCTTTTGGGTTACAACACAAGATTTTTTAAAAAGATGTAAAGAGTAATCTTCAAATTTATTTGATCTCATCAAGCATAAAAATACTTAATACTGCCAGGTGTGGTGGCTCATGCCTATAATCCCAGCACCTGGCAGGTAGAGACAGGATTGCTGTTTGAGGCTTGCCTGGGCTACATAGTGAGCTCAGGGTCAGCCTGAACTACAAAGTGAGACCCTGTCTCAAAAAAAAAAAACAAAAAAAAAAACAAAACTAAATACTTAAAACATCAGAAAGTGTTATGATGCCATACATTCAGAGAGAGGAAATGTTTAACAGCAGAGAGATGAATATAGGGCTTTGAAAAATGGTCAGACGTATGGAGGAAGATTTTAAGATGATTATTTACTACAGAACTGTTTACAGTATTATCTCCACCTTGGTGATTAAGCATGATGTTCTCCGGCTTCAGGTCTCTGTAGATGATCCCCTTTTGATGTAAATGGCCCAAAGCCATGGAGATTTCTGCCAAGTAAAAGCTGGAAACAAAAGCGATTTAATAAATTAAAAAGAATAATCTACCCAAAGCAACTTAGTATGGAGCAAAATTCCTTGAAAGAAACAGACATGCAACAAAGACCAAATCAGGAAGGTGAGGGAATGCATGGGGAAAAGAAATGGCATAGGATGCTGCCAAAAGGCATAGAGACATTTATGTTTCACTATTTTTAGTGAAATATAAAGTGTTTTATTTTGCCATTTGAACATACTGTCAAAACTGCAAAGACAGTCAGAATATGCTAGACTGTGATCATTTTCAGCTCTGTGTAGGCCAACAGTCATTCAGATCAAAGCAAATTCCTCCCACCCACCCATAATTTTGAAACTCTACAGAAAACAGAAACTTTGTTAACTCTCAGAAATCAAGTCTTACTTTAAAAAGTTACCTTATGGCCTAACTCTTAGAAGCCCATTCTTCCCTTACTTAACAAACTGAATATTTACAGACAGCAATGCCCACAGTATCTGCCCTCCCTCCTGCCAGCCAGCCCACAACTATAAACTGTGTGACACTCAAATTTATCTACCTCAAAAGAATAAAGGGCTGAATCAACACTGTCTGGATTCGAAAAGCACAAGGCACTGCAATACTGGGTGCATAACAAGGTTGCAATCCTGCAGATTACTCCAGGATGGAGAGGGTGTGTCCTAGAGGACTGAGGCAGTTTCACAGCCAGCACGACCACAAACACAGCCTCCAACAGGGCTCAGAGAGCCTCCTCCAAAAAAGGGCACTTCATCCCTAAGGCTCTTAAATGCAGCTTCTGTGTTAGAAAAGGCCTGAAATTAAACAATGGAATGCATTTTGGTAATTACGATAGAAAAAACATTTAAGTGTTGCTTTCTATTCAATTAATGTGTAGGATAAACTGATATATTGTTACCAGTACTGTTGCTTCACAAAAGGATGTGTATATTTTAATCTGAAGCAGATGCCATCTTACGAATAGGAGGGTAGATCCCATCCTGGCTACATAATCAATCCACAGATGATATGTGCAGGTTTATCACTTCCCTAAGACTGCACCTTGGGAACTGGAAAGTCTAAAAAAAAGAGGAGATGATTTCTGATACTTTCCATTGTTCCATACATAAAAGTTCACTGGAAAACCACACTCACCCACAGCCAAGGCAGGCAGCTTACCAATTCAAGGAAAGAAAGCCACAATGAGAATGGTTCTGTTAGGAACAACAGGTGTGAAGAGCCGTCCACCCAAGGCCTGGGGGCAAAGGAATGATGCGACCTCCAATAGCTGCTGAGTCCCAAAGCTGCTTCTCCCCCTTGGGGTTCTGAGTGACTGACTGGCTCTAGATCAATGTACTGAATCACTTGGCAGCCCACAGTGGGAATGAAGCATTGCTTTTCATTGGGTGAATCATTAAGTGAATCTATGCAACCACAAAACTTTCACTTACCAGGCTGTATCTTCCATAAATATCCCTTCTCTTTCTAACTGCATAAATAGTTCTCCTCCTGCAAAGAAAAGGAAAAGATTTTAGAAATAATTATTCCTAAGCCATTTACACTGAGTTTGGACTTCCCTTCTAACTCAAAAGGTATTAGTCCTTAAAAGTAAAAACTAGATCTGAAAGCTCACATAGATTTTTAGAACCAAGTCTATAGGATTCTATTTTTGGCAGCATTCTTATCCTTCAAAATTTAAAAACTAGAACTAGCTTAGAATTCTAGGTTTTATCACTAAAAATATGAAAAATATATGTAGACTCTAAATTTAAAAGTTAAAAAAAGAATCTTGATTAAAGCCACTTAATATTTTATCAACAAGTAGAAAAATGTTACTAGATAATTAAACCAGTCACTAATTTTAGTGAATGCTAATAGTCTATATTTTCTGAATCCTTAAATGAATGGAGCAAACCTGCAGTGATGTAGTGAAAAGCATGGCACAATTTAAGCAACAAAAATAGTAATAAAGAATTATACTCTACTTAATAATTTTAGAATTCCTGAGTCCACAATGATATAAATAAATAAATTTTTAAATGGGGAGAAAGGAAAGCTCTTTATTACAGCAGAATGTCAAGTAATAAATGAAAGAGGCATGATGGGATAAGAAAAATCATTTGGCAAACATCACAGCTAACTGTTACAGTCAAGAATCAATGGATACCAAATCTGTTGATACGAAAGCTTGATGAGAAATGAGATATTTAAATATCTCCTTAAAACATACTTATTACTCACAAAAGGAAAAATACCAAAGATAGCAACTTAATACACCTGAGCAAAGTGAACATCATTAGTTCATTTTTTTTTTTTTTTTTTTTTTTTTTTTTTTTTTTTTTTTTTTGCTTTTTGGAGACAGGGTCTTGCTTTGTAGTTCAGGCTGGCCCTGAGCTCACTATGGTGCCCAGGCAAGCTGCCGCGAACTCAGCAATCCTCCCGTCTCTGCCTCCCGAGTGCTGGGATTACAGGCGTGAGCCACCACACCCAGCATTAGATGTGGTAACCGGGGATCGAACTCAGGTCCTTACGCTTGCGAGGCAGGCGCCGGAACCACTGAGCTAACCCTCCGGCCCCATTAGTTCATTTTGATGTAAGATATAAATATCATGTGCTACTGATTTGATGTAGAGGACACAATGTCACTGTAATGTACAACCGGAATCTAATCCTGAAGAAACAGCAGAAAAACATAAAAATTGATGCACTCTACCAAATAAATGGCCTGTTCTTAAAAAACATCACTTTTGTGAGAGGCAAAGAGAGACTAAAGAACTACTTCAAATTAAAGAAAACTAAAGACTGATATTATACCAATGTTAACTTCGTATTTTTTTTAATTTTTTTTTTTTTTTTTTTTTGAGACAGGGTCTCGCTTTGTAGTTCAGGCTGGCTCTGAGCTCACTATGTAGCCTAGGCAAGCTTCAAACTCAGCAATCCTCCTGTCTCTGCCTCCTGAGTGCTGGAATTACAGGCATGAGCCACCAAGCCCGGCAACTTCCTATTTTTTGATAATTTTAGTATTAGTTACCTAAGATACTGCACTTAATTTTAGAAAATAAACATGAACTTTTAGGAAAACAGAGAAATCAAATCTGTAACACTCAAACAGCTCAAAGAAATTGTGTGTGTGTGTGTATGCATATACATACATAGAGAGAAAGGAAGATAAAACAAATGTGATAAAATGATAACATTTAGAGAATCTAGATGAGGGATATACGGGGATTCTCCGCACTACTCTTGAAAATTTTTTTGTGTCTAAAATTATGTCAAAATAAAACTATAAGGGAAAAACTGGCAGTAGTCACAATGAAGTTGCTGAAATCAACAGCTTTCTCTTCAAGTGATAAACTATTATAAAATCTGTTTGTAAGAAATTCAAAGTGTGCCAGGCATGGTGCCTCACACTTATAATCCTAGCACTTGGAGGCAGAAGCAGGAGGATTGCTGAGTTTGAAGCTTGCCTGGGCTACATAGGGAGCTCAGGGCCAGCCTGAATTTGCTGGAAAGATACTTTTGATCTAGAAATAATACCAGGGACAACAAGTTCCTAGCAGATAGTAGGCCCTGAAAAATATAGACGATTTCAATTGTAAACTACATATTCTATCACGAAGGGTACACTAAAGATTTTTACATAATTCCTAACATATTCACCACCTTAAACAATATTTTAAGTTAGCTTTTCCATTGCAGTTTAGAAAAGACTATTTTGGTGTTTTATTTAAGATATACTATCTTACCCCAGCACAACGTTAAGGCTCTACAGCAATTATTCTGTTAAATGTCTGATTACAAAGGAATTAAGAGAAAATTCAGCAAATAAAAAACTTAAATCTTCAAAGCTTCTTTTTATTTGTCTGCAAATAGAAACATCTGTTCACACTTGAATTCCTTGAATGTACTCATTCATTTTATGAACTACTTGATGACAAGGGGGAAAAGCATTTTTCCACCACAAAATAATATTCTGATCCAGTTTCTGGAGCAAATGTAAATAATTACACCAAATTGTGTACTGACCACTGAGATACTCAAGGATGAGGTAGAGTTTTCCACCGGTCTGAAAGGCATAAATTAAATCCACAATGAAGGGATGCTTTACTTCCTCCAGAATATTCCGTTCTGCTTTTGTATGAGCTGTATCTTTAGCATTTCTTACTATCATTGCCTAAAGGAAAAGAGATGGTCTATAAGAACAAAATAGTGAACATTTTTATTCTATAGTAACCTGAAAATCTATTTTGTGTTTTCTGGCCAATACTGAATAGTTCCCATTAGAGACTGAGATGGGTAATGAAACATATTTTTTTTTTTTGAGACAGGGTCTCGCTCTTTAGTTCAGGCTGGCCCTGAACTTACCATGTAGCCCAGGAAAGCCTGGAACTCAGCAATCCTCCTGCCTCTGCCTCCCGAGTGCTGGGATGACAGGCGTGAGCCACCACGCCCGGCACTGTGGTATGTGGTATTGATTGCTGGTGGGTGTGAGTCACCACGCCCAGCATTGTATGTGGTTACTGGGATCAAACTCAGGGCCTTGCGCTTGCAAGGCAGGCGCCGGAACCACTGAGCTAAATCTCTGGCCCAAAACATATTCATTTTTTATACACATGAGAACTGTATGTTTGTTTGGGGGGTTTTTGGGGCAGTAAATATGTGAATGAAAACCCAAAGACACATTTTCTTAGGAAAAAAATCTTTAAGCAGATCAAGTTTATTCATACATTAACTGTTGAGTATCTACTATGCTCAGGCTCTGTGCCAAGAAGGCAAAGCAGGAGTGCCCATGAGAGCCCAAATAATCAGTGAAAAAACATTAAGTCAATGAAGGTCAGCTGAGTTTACTATAGGTGAACAGAGAACTCCACCTGACCTGGCAAAAAGTCTTTGTAGAAGTGGTTGGTGACTCTTAAGCTGGACCTTGAAGAGTAATTGAGACGAAACATGGAAGGCATACCAGTGACAGAACAGGCTAAGTCTGGGGATCTCTAAGCTGTTCCGTAATACAAAACGTGGTCAGTGACAAAGTAGACAGAGGCCAGGAAATGGACGGCTAGGATATTTAGCCAAGTAAGCCAACAGAGTTGGAACCCTATCTCAGAGATAAAGAAAGTATGTTGAGATAGTGAAATGAGTATCTTTTAGCTTTAAGAAAGACAATACTAGAAGTAGTATGAAGTTTTTGGGAATGAGACTAGTTAGATGGCTGATATAAGAAATTAAAAATACTTGTAACTAAGAAAAAAAGTGGGAAAAAAATGAGGACTAAATGTACATCATTTGTACTTGCTTACTAATTAGATATAAGAAGAAATGATGATACCCTGGTTTCTGCTTCAATGACAGGACAGACAATGGTGTTAGTCAATGACAGGGAATGAAAGTGGAAAAAAAAGTTCTGGGAAAATGATGCACTATTTCGGACCTTCTGAGTCTAAGTTCTAAGAAGTTCCCATGATAGTATACTGCTACTCATTTGGGAAGCAAACACCAATACACAAGATTATTAGCTGCCACACTAACTCTAACAGTGAACACTGAAAACAAATTACTGTAAATAGTCATAATTTGGACACTGTCTGAAAACCTATGGAATCTCCAAAAGGTGTGTCCTGCAGCTATGAAAATAACTTTATAAAACCAAAGAGAAAAAGTACATAAAGTACAGCAATATCTATAGTTATAGTATATTGCACATTAAAAAAGAAAACACATGCATGTTATCTGCTTATATCTGCAAAAATGAACACAATTAAAATATACCCCAAGTTAATAATAATGAAAAGACAGGAAAGGACTGGGATTATTGAATATACTTCCTGAGGACTCTCAATGACTTTATTATCCATTTTTTTCCTCCCTAAATCATTGTTGTAAATACTAAGTACAGATGTTGATTTCGGAACTGTGTTAATGTTTTATACATCCTCAAAATAAAATGAAGTCAGGGCTGGGGATGTATGTAGCTCAGTGGAGCTTGCATGCCTGTCAAGCACAAGGTCTTGAGTTTGATCCCTGGTATCAAAAAATTTAGATAAAAGATAAATAGATAGATAGATGAAAGAAAGAAAAGGAATGAAAGAAAGGAAGGGAAATGAAGTCAACAATGATGGAGGAGGAAAATAAAACTGAAAACATGAGAAATACATAAATTTGGTCAGGCATGGTGGTACACGCCTATAATCCTAGTACTCTGGAAGCTGTGGCAGAAGGATCACCCCAAGTATAAGGCTGAACTGGGCTACATATTGAGTTCAGAGCCAACCTGAACCACATAACGAAACCTTATCTCAAAAATAAAAATTAGTTGAATAGTGGATGTGCCACAGAAGATAAAGGATACTTAAGTAACTTCAGGGTATATGCCCTTGTGGCTAATGTGTAATACTTTTTAGATTACAAAGAAATTTTACTTTACTTACTTATTTATTGAGACAGGGTTTCACTTTGTAGTTCAGGCTGGCCCTGAGCTCACTACATAGCCCAGGCAAGTCTTGACCTCACAGCAATCCTCCTGTCTCTGTTTCCCCAGCGCTGGGATTACAGGCATGAGCCACCATCCCTGGCATTGTGGTATGTGCTACTAGAAATTGAACTCGGGACTTTGTGCTTGCCGGGCAGATACTGGAACCACTGAGCTAAATCCCTGACCCTTTATCTTTTTTGAGACAAGGTCTTGCTATGTACTTCAAGGTGGCCTTAAACTCTCTGGGTAGCCCAGACTGGCCTAGAACTCACTTCACCCTTCCAAATACTGAGATCACTGGCATGTGCCACCACACGCAGCTAACAAAGAAATTTTAAATCATTTGTAACAAGCTTGTAGACAGCAGTGATTTGTAGTACTATTATTGGTATTATAATTTTCTCAGTATTTATATATATATATATATATAAAAATGGTAAAACTAAAGTACAGTACTGTTACTGACAGTAACAGGTTTTCAGTGTGGAAAAGGGGGATACAAACATGGACTGAGGGCTGAGAGTTTAACTCAGTGGTAGTAATCATACTTGCCATATGTGATACCCTGGCTCAATTCTCATGACTGAGAAAAGAGAAGAGGAGAGGAAGAGGACAGAAGGAAGAAGAGCCCTATGAAACTGGGTTCAAGTAGGGCATCAATATGAAGGCATGAGGAAAAACAAAAACTTACCAGCTTGTCCACTGCAGGAAAAAGTGACAGCTTAATAGCAAGGCTAACATCCAGATCTCAGTCTATAAGCATTCTTTATCAAAAGAAACTAGAGTTCCTTGGAGAAAGAGATGATTGTTGGCCAGAGTCAAGGAAAGTACAAGGTAAACTGAGGGTACTCTCTTGTACAATAAATAAATTAACATGGTGCTCAAAACCTGATGGGGATGTTAAAAGCACACAGGCATTTTCCTTTAGTTTTATTTTTTTAAGTTTTTTGAGACAGGGTCTCACTTTGTAGTCCAGGATCACTCTGAGCTCACTATGTAGCCCAGGCAAACTCAAACTCACAACAACCTTCCTGCCTCTGCCTCGCAAATGCTGGGATTACAGGCGGGAGCCACCACACCTGGCCTGACAAAGCCATTTTAACAGGACTCTAACTAGCAAAATTTGGAACAATTTCAGAACCAAGATAAATGATAACAAGAGCAGCTAATTCAGAAAAAAAAAATGTTCATCCTGATCCCTTTTCTTTCTTTCTTTTTTTTTTTTGAAGCTGTATATTTCAAAATAGTCTTAAATTCCTGGGTTCAACTGACCTACCCACTATCCTCCCACATAGTTGAGATTATAGGAATTCATCACCATGCCAGCCACACCTGGCTTTGATTCTTTTTCTTTTTTTTTTTGCAGTACCAGAGTTCAACCTCAGAACTTTTGCATTTTGAAGGCAGGTGTGGTATCACTGAACTAAATACCCAACCCTAAAAACTTTTCTGACCCAGGGATATAGCTTGGTGGTACTGCATCTGCCTGGCAAGTGCAAGGCCCTGAGTTCAATCCATAGTACCAAAAACAAAACCAAAACAAAAAAAAATTTTTTTTTAAACCATAAACTTACTTTATTTTTTGTGGTCCCAGAGCTCACACTCAGGACTTTATGTATGCTTATAACTCTATTCCTGAGCCACACCCCCAGACTTAACAAATTTTTTTTAAAGAAAGAAGTACTTCTTAATAGAGTACAATTAAATAAAAATAGAGGGAGCCGGAGGGTTAGCTCAGTAGTTCCGGCGCCTGCCTCACAAGCACAAGGCCCTGAGTTCGATCTCCGGTAACCATGTACAATGCTGGGTATGGAGACTCACGCCTACCAACAATCAATACCACATACCACAGTGCCGGGAGTGGTGGCTCATGCCTGTAATCCCAGCACTCAGGAGGCAGAGGCAGGAGGATTGCTGAGTTCGAGGCTTGCCTGAGCTACATAGTGAGCTCAGGGCCAGCCTGAACTACAAAGCAAGAACCTGTCTCAAAAAAACAAACAAACAAAAAAAAATAGAGGGACCAGAGATTAAACTCAGTGGTTCAAGCATGGGGGTCCCTGGTTCAATCCTAGTGACCACATGCAACAATGCTGGGCGTGGTGACTCATGCCTGTAATCTCAGCACTCAAGAGGCAGAGCCAGGAGTTTGTTTTTTTTTTTTTTTCCCTTTTTGAGACAGGGTCTCGCTTTGTAGTTCAGGCTGGCTCTGAGCTCACTATGTAGTCCAGGCAAGCCTCGAACTCAGCAATCCTCCTGCCTCTGCCTCCCGAGTGCTGGGATTACAGGCGTGAGCCACCACGCCCAGCAGAGCCAGGAGGATTGTGGAGTTTGAGGCTTGCCTGGGCTACACGGTGAGCTCAGGGCCAGCCTGAACTACAAAGCGACACCTTGTCTCAAAATAAATAAACAAACAAAATAAAAATAGAAAAGTCTCCACTCACTGTATAATCACTACAGTAATAGCTGAATTGGGTAGGAAATAATGAATGCTAAAATCATCAAATAAGAACATCACATGGTCTCTTAGATCACTTATTAATACCATAAATCACTTAATTACAAGAGCAAAAAAGTACCTGTACAATGGAAAATTTGGTAGATATTCTTTTAGCCAAGTGACCAAACTTAACCTCACCAACTAATGAGACAGATTGTCATAATAGTCATAATATCTTCTGAGCCAACACATTATTTTTGAACTGTTCAAGAGGCTTGAAATTTTTAAATGAGCAACTGTGGGGAAGTATGAGTGGCAATTAAGAGATACAATGAAAGTAGAGTGAGAATCACAGTGATCAAAGAAGTTTCAAAATGCTGTAGTTGATAGCTTCAATGCAACAGACATAAATTAAGGATGATTAAGTAAAGACCACTGGATTCAGAAATCAGGAAGTCAGTCATGATCTATGGAACAAAAGTTTCTTTGAAACAGAATAGTCACAGCCAGATGTAGTATCATACACCTGCAACCCAGCATTCCGAAGGCTGAAGCAAGAGGATCATTACAAGAGAGGCCAGCTTAGGCTCCACAATGAGCTCAAGGCCAGTTTGAACTACAGAGTGAGACCCGTCTCAAAAGTAAATGAAATGTTACAGAAAGAAAATAAAAGAGCATGTATAAGGGGGGAGGAGGGGGGAGTGGGTAGGGATATAGGTAAAAATGAGAATTAACTTGTGGCATATACTGGTACAAATTTCCCAATGTTATATGTGATTTTGAGATGTATATAAATTGTACCAATAAAGAATTCAATTAAAAAAAAAAAGTAAATGAAATGTAAAAGGGCCAGAGATCTAGCTCAATGGTGTATCACTTTCCCAGCACCTGCAAGCCCATGACTTCAGTACTTACCACTATAAAATAATAACAGTCAGAAGTTAAAAGACTAATGACTGAAGAAAACAGTAAAACTTGAAAATGGACCCTAACTCTTATATGGAGAGGTACAGGGAAATGTCCTTCCTAAAGGAAGGTTTTGTTTAATTAAATATTTGAGAAACATTAAGAGTTACATAAAGACAGGGGTGCTGGGAATTAGTGGTACAGCACACACTGAACACACGTTCAATCCCAAACACCAAAAAAAACAAAACAAAATACAACAAAAAACCAAATTAGCCTGGCGTAGTGGCTCCCAGCACTCGGGAGGCAGAGGCAGGAGGACTGCTGAATTCGAGGCTTACCTGGGCTACACAGTGAGCTCAGGGCCAGTGTGAACTACAAAGCAAGACTCTGTCTCAAAAACAAAAAACAAATTAAAAAAAGCAAACAAGGGCCGGAGGATTAGCTCAGTGGTTCCGGCGCCTGCCTCGCAAGCGCAAGGTCCTGAGTTTGATCCCTGGTGACCACATATAATGCTGGGCATGGAGACACGCCCACCAACAATCAACACCGCATACCACAATGCCGGACGTGGTGGCTCACGCCTGTCATCCCAGCACTCGGGAGGCAGAGATAAGAGGATTGCTGAGTTCGCACCGGCTTGCCTGGGCACCATAGTGAGCTCAGGGCCAGCCTGAACTACAAAGCGAGACCCTGTCTCAAAAAGCAAAAACAAACAAACAAACAAAACAGTTAGAAGATGGAAATAGAGGGTAAGTGACAGAGTGAAGTCCCTGAATAGGCAGAAAGCAATAGGTTCAAAACAGAGACAGGCTGGCCTCCGAAAAGAAGAACATATATTTTACTAAGACTGAAGAGAAAGAAGTAAAAACAAATGAAGATTAAAACTTGATATGGTTGAGGGCCAGAGATTTAGCTCAGTGGTTCTGGTGACTGCCTCGCAAGTGCAAGGTCCTGAGTTCCAGGTAACCCCCATACAATGCTGGGTGTGGAGACTCACGCCCACCAGCCATCAATATCATATACCACCGTGTAGGGCATGGTGGCTCACACCCGTAATCCCAGCACTTGGGAGGCAGAGGCAGGAGGATTGCTGAGTTCCAGGCTTGCCCAGGCTACATAGTGAGCTCAGGACCAGCCTGAACTACAAAGTGAGACCCTGTCTCAAAAAAAAAAAAATCTAGATGGCATTTTACATAATCGCTAATAAAGTTGCTGTCACAGTTTTTTTCCTTGGCTAAAGTTGAGTCATTCATTTACTTCAGTGAAAGTCAGGAATAAAGAAAAAAGATTAAAGTAATATAAAATATAAATCCCATAATTTTTTAAAAGGATCACTTTTTCTGTTTTTTTTTTTGGTTCTGGGGACTGAACCTGGAGCCTTGAGCATGCTAAATGTGTGCTTTACAGCCCCAGCTCAGTGACTATCTTTAAAGTAGTTTTTTACCAGGACTTTTATTTATGACAACAAATTTCAGAAATCAGTAGCAAACAAAAAAATAAAAGAAATTGAATACAATTAAATATGTCTTTAGCTAAACTAGGAGATGCACGGAACCCTCTCCCCTACCCCAACTCAAAAGGTGAAGACAGGGCCGGAGGGTTAGCTCAGTGTGTTCTGGCGCCTGCCTCAAGTGCAAGGTCCTGAGTTCAATCACCAGTAACCACATACAATGCTGGGTGTGGAGACTCAAACCCACCAGCAATCAATGCCACATACCACAGTACCGGGTGTGGTGGTTCACGCCTGTAATCCCAGCCCTCAGGAGGCAGAGGCAGGAGGATTGCTGAGTTCGAGGCTTGCCTGGGCTACATAGTGAGCTCAGGGCCAGCCTGAACTACAAAGCAAGACCCTGTCTCAAAAAGAAAAAAAAAAAGGTGAAGACAGAGGACAGAATAGGATGCTGGGGACATAGCTCTACAGCATGCCCAATGTGTGCAAGGCTCTGGGTTCAAGCCCTGGCATCCCACAAAAAACTATTTCTTAAAGAGATGAACTCTCCAGAAAAAGAAAGCAGACGTTAAGAGGTAAGGTGCTACAACCTGACTTTAATGAAAGTCTATACATTGAAAGATGAGATGTCCCTATCAGCTCCAGAATGCTTTGTTTTCTAGACAAAACACTGAAGGATTTTTCTCAGTATGAACTTATTTACCTTAAAAAAAAAAAGCATGGACACTACTACTTGGAGGTTCTTGGTCAAATGCTTAGGACTGGAGATTTAGCCCAGTGGTTCCAGCACCTGCCTTGCAAGCCCAAGGTCCCTGGTTTGATCCCAGTAACTACACATAACAATACTCGGTGTAGTGACTCACGCCTCCAGTATTTGGGAGGCAGAGACAGGAGGATTGCTGGAAGTTTGAGGCTTGCCTGGGCTATATAGTGAGCTCAGCTCAGGGCCAACCTAAACTACAAAGTGAGACCCTGTCTCAAAAGAAAAAAAAAAAAAAAGAAAACTTATACACAAACCTCATCAGCTTCTCAAGTTCTCCCCTTAACTATGAACAATCAGTGAAGGACAGCAAACATTTAAACAAAGGTCTGCAATGCATAGAACAACCAAAAACTTCTAAGAATTATAATTAACACCCTCAGAGTGGGTAAGGATATATAGCTCAGTAGTATAGCACTTGCCTACAGTGTCTGAGGCCCTGATTTTTATAAAACTTCAAAACAAAGCAAAAATCTCAAAGGGATGAGAAAAAGGCAATATACCTATACAACAAGTTGCTATAAAGAGAACTAACAGAACATTCAAGGTAGTCAAAAATAATGGCTTTGAAAAAAAATCCGTAAGAGGCTGGAGATTTAGCTCAGTGGTTCTGGCACCTGCCTAGCAAGCACAAGGCTCCTGGTTCAATCCCAGGTAACTACATACAATACCAGACGTGGTGACTCACACCCATCAGCAATCAGTACCACACACAGTCCCAGACATGATGACTCACACCTGTAATCCCAGCACTCAGAAGGCAGAGGCAGGAGGATTGCTGAGTTCGAGCTTTGCCTGGGCTACAAAGCGAGACCCTGTCTCAAAAAAAAGAAAAAAGAAAGAAAAAAATCAGTAAAAGGGTTGCTCTCACAAAGTTGAGAGTAGAATGGTAGTTAGCAGAGGTCAGGAAGAACAGGGTGGAGGGATGGATGGAGAAAGGTTGATTCTTGGGTATTCCATTACCACTACTGGAAGAAGTTCTGGTGTGTTATGCATGGGTAAGTACAAACATCTCAGAAAGCTAAATGACTGGGTGTGGTGGGACACAACTGAAGTCCCAAGAACATTATTTGAACCCATTAGTTCAAGACTAGACTGAGCAACATAGTAAGACCACATTGTAAAAAAGAAAAAGGAGAAAAAAAATTCTAGAAAAAAAAGATTTTCAAAGTTTTGAGTAAATAAATATGTTTAACCTGATTTAAACACTTAAGTGTGCATATACTGAAACTTTACATGGCTCCCCCCTAATGCACACTATTTTTATGTATAATTTAAAAATAAATTTAGCACTTTACATGCATGTACAAAAATGTCACAGTGAAATCCATTAAGTTGTACAATTACTATACACTAGTAATTATAGTTTTTTAAGTTTTGGAAAATAAAGTCACTAAAATGATCAGTAACCTAGATGCAATGATGTGCAACTGTAATTCCAGACTCAGGAGGCTGGAGCAGGAAGATGGGACAGTTCAAGGCCAGCCTGGGCCACATAGCAAGACCATGTCTCAAAAACAAAAACAAAATTAGCAACAGAAAATAACTAGTAAATAACACAACAAATCAGTAAGAGCAAGTAAACAAAAAGATAAAGAAATGAACAAATGGAGAAGAAAAGAAAAATTAAATGATCAGTCTAGGAGGTCTAACATCTCACTGACTGCAATTCCAAGGGGGGGAAAAACAATAGAAAGGAAATCATATTAAAAAAAATTCTTAGGGCCAAAGATTTAGCTCAGTGGCACTGCACCTGCCTGACAACCACAGGCTTAATCCCTACTAACTGCCAAAAAAATTTTCCTAGAGCCAAAGGTCTGAAAATTTAAGGTTAAGAGAATAAAAATAAAAGTCAAACCAAAGCAAGATATATCACTATCAGATTTTAGAACACAAGAAATAAGAACAATTCTCAAACACTTTTTTTTTTTTTGAGACAGAGTCTCATTTTGTAGTTCAGGCTGGCCCTGAACTCAGTATGTAGCCCTAGTTAGCCTCGAACTCACACCAATCCTCCTGCCTCTGCCTCCGGAGTGCTGCGATTACCGGCATGAGCCACCACGCCTGGCATTGTGGTGTGTGGTACTGGGGATTGAATTTGGGATCTTGCACTTGGCAGGTAGACACTGAACCCCTGAGCTAAATCCCCGGTCCTCAAACACTTTTAAGGAAACTAAGCCATGTTTAAAAGACTAAGAGTCAGAGTGGCAAGAGACTTCTCAACAGAAAAATCCAATATATAAGAAAATGGAGACCCAGGCATGGTGGTGCCCCTGTAACCCCAGCACTAAAGAGGCTGAAGTGGAAGGATCCCATAAATTCCAGCCCAAGCCTGGGCTACATAGTGAGTTCAAGTCCAGCTTGAATTCCTTTGCCAGACACTGTTTCAAGAAAAAGGGAAAGAAGAGGAAGAGAAGGAGAAAAAAAATGGAGCAATTTCTGAGTAAAAATTATTTTCAACATCAAAACTCTATCCAGTGAAGATATAATTTGGTGCTAGAGCACTTGCCAACATGATCTCCAGCACTGCATATAAACACAGGCACACATGCAAACTCTCCCAATCAGGCAAATATAAAGTTGTAATAAAGACTCTCAAATATACAACAGACTTTTTTTTTTTTAATGTACCTTCCTGCACCCTTTCTCATGGTACTATTAGGAGATAGTCACCAAAACAAGAAAACATGAGATAAACTAAGAAGTAGCTAGGCATGGTAGCACACACCTGTAATCCCTACATTCTGGAAGGCTGAGGCAGGAAGATCACAAATTCAAGCCCAATCTGGACAACTTGGTGAGACCCTGTTTCAAAATAAAAATAAATAAATAAAGGAAGGTCTGGGGTTGTAGCTAAGTGTGAAGGCCTGGGTTCACCCTCCATTATTACAAAATGAATGAATGAGTCAATAAAAATAAAAAACTTTAAAAGTGCTGGGTATGCACCTTAGCACAAATGTTTAAGATTTTAATCCTTGGACCAGAGATTTAGCTCAGTGACTCTGTGCCTGTCTGGCAAGCACAAGGTCCTAAGTTCAATCCCTGGGACACCCCCCCACCCAAAATTTTAATTTTTAACTAGGGTTGAGGATATAGCCCAGTGTTAGAGCACTTGTAGAATGCACAAGGCCTTGGGTTCAATCCCCAGTCTACAAAATTAAAATCCTCAATCATAATAGGAAGACTAAAAACTACAGGAGTAAGCTCAGAGAAGTGAAAGTGCTGTCCTTTCTACTCTCTTCAAGCAGAAATAAAATAGTAACAAAAATGATGAAACAAATCTCCATTCTAAGACAATCATTATGTTAGAAATGTTTTCATTTTTTATTTTTGGTGCTAGAGACCGAATCCAGGATTTCATGCACACAAAGCACATACTCTACCACTGAGCTACAAACCAGCCTCCAGAAACACTTTTTATTTGGGTACTGGGGATCAAACTTGTGACTTTGCACTTGTGAGGCAGGTGCTGGAACCACTCAGCTAAATCCCCGACCCCAGAAACACATTTTTTGAATGAGAAATTTACTCCCCCTTCCATTTTTTTGTTTTTAAATATTGAGACAAGGTCTTGCTCTGTTATCAACGCTAGACTCTATAATCCTTCTGCCTCAGCCTCCCACATAGATATGAGTAGAGGCATGCACCACTATGCCCACCTAAGACAAAATTTTTATCACTAGTAAAGATAAGTAGGATTATATAATTATATAGTAGGGTTAAGGACACAGCTCAGTGGCGGAGTACTTGCCTAGCAGGTGCAAGCCCCTGAGTTCAATCCCCAGCATTTCAGGGGATGTTAGTGGGAAAGAAGAACAAGGGGGAAGGTGAGGAATCACCTTTTTAAGCACCTTCATGGCAAATATTTTCCCAGTATTTGCTCCTGTTACTTTTCGCACTTGAAAAACCTGGATAAAGAAACAAAAATTTGTGTTATTGAAAGCCAAACTATGTAGTTCACATTCCTTTAATTCCTTTTTATCAGAAAAAATATCACATAGTAGTTTATATAATAAAAACTACTAATGGCTAGCTGCAGAAATGATCATCTAATACAACAGACTGCATTTAAAGATTTACAATAGTGAAATTTCTTAGAGGACTTTTCATCGGTTGCCATCTGGTGGCAAGGTTGTAAAATGACTGTCTAATGATGAGCACATCACAGAATTTTATATATCAAATCCTAGTTGGAACAAATTACAGTCATGGCTCAAAGGAACATAACCATAAACTAAAAAATTATAAAATATTTCCAATAAAATATTCCAGTGGTGCTTCTATTCATATTTCTCATAAAATTAATAATAGTTGATAGGAAATCATCATTTACCCATCCTATTAAAATGGCTAGTTCTAAATTTTCATGCAACAGCTAAAATATGTAAAATTCAAAATATATGTGTGCACACTCAGAATGATTTAAATACATTATAATATGTAAAATAAGCTATAAATGCCGTATTTCACAAAAATTAACATTATCCAATAGTATAAACAGTTCTTAAACTTAATCCTAAGCAAGTTATCTGAATTTTGTCTTTTGAAACAGAATGGCTAAATGTTAAGTTTTCTTGAGCAGAACATCATAAAGGTAGGGCATTAAATTAGAAAGCCTTGGGAAAAACTATGAAAATACATTTTCTCCCTTCTTAACACTCTTTTCTTCCCTGGTAACTCTATTTCTCCTGATACAGCAAGTCAAAGAATACCAATTCAGATTAAGATCTCAGTAACAGTGGGCCGGAGGGTTAGCTCAGTGGTTCCGGCGCCTGCCTTGCAAGCGCAAGGACCTGAGTTCGATCCCCGGTTACCACATATAATGCTGGGCGTGGTGGCTCACGCCTGTAATCCCAGCACTCGGGAGGCAGGGACAGGAGGATTGCTGAGTTCGCGGCGGCTTGCCTGGGCACCATAGTGAGCTCAGGGCCAGCCTGAACTACAAA